>VUQH01000176.1:9584-35482 GCA_015106775.1 Etroplus canarensis | reverse complement strand
CACATACTGTTGCTGACCAACTGCAGCAACCCCAGATCATAGCACTGCCCCCACAGGCTTGTACAGTAGGCACTAGGCATGATGGGTGCATCACTTCATCTGCCTCTCTTCTTACCCTGATGCGCCACATTTCTTCCTCGAAGACGATGGGTCCCCACTATCCTTCCAGTTTTTAATAATGCGTTGGACAGTTCTTAACCCAATTTTAGTAGTTTCTGCAATCTCCTTAGATGTTTTCTCTGCTTGATGCATGCCAATGATTTGACCCTTCTCAAACAGACTAACATCTTTTCCACGACCACGGGATGTGTCTCTCGACATGGTTGTTTAAGAAATGAGAAGCAGCTCATTGCACCAGTTGGGATTAAATCACTTGTTGCCAGCTGAAAGATAATTGCCCATGCAGTAATTATCCAGTAGGAGGCTTGTACCTATTTGCTTAGTTAAATCCAGGTGGCGACTTTTTTTTTGGCCGGGCAGTGTATGTTGCCCACACTATAAAATGAGTTTGATGTCCCCTTCTTTAGCTTGTCAGGTAGGTTCAGCAGTTTTATCTGACCAAAAAAATAGATCCGCTAACTACATCAATATAACGAATGGCCAGATTTTTCCATCAGTGGATTTTTCTTACCTGACAGCACACACATATTCTAAGATGACAAATGCCGGGATCCAATGGGCTCAGACTGTGAAAGAATGGTTTAGAGAGCGTGAGCCATGATTTGCACAAATGACCACCATGTAGTCCAGACCCTAACCGCACTGAGAATCTTTGAGATGTGCCAGAGACTTTTTGTGGTGGTCTCTTGTCAAAATGATGCAATTCTGGACAGAAATAAACGTTGTGATAGTTGCGAAGCTTTTTCAAACAACACTGCAGCATGCTGTCAAAGCTAAAGGTGGTCCAATGAAATATTAGTGTGTGTGACTTTTTTTGGTCAAACAGTGTAGTTCTCGCTTGTTCATTGGTTTAACATTCATTAGAAAGCAAACAGTTTTTCTAATGAGCATTCTAATATATTTATTCTTTCACCATAACGCAATGAAAATCAAGGCCGACCTAAAACCGAATAACTCTAAACTCCTTTAACTTTTTTTTTAAGTGTAACATAATTATGACATATAATAAGCTCCATCTCTTAATTTTTGTCCCCTTGAGTTATAATTGGCTCTGTGAAACACATACTGTTAACAGATTGAACCCCAATAAATGAGTGCATAAACATAATGGATGCAGATGCTTCCACAGGTGCATTGCATGGCACAGACAATTAAGCAATTAACATTCAGTCATGCTCTGTGACATGTATGAATGCAGAGCAGGCCTTTTTTCCCCTTTTCATTTCAAGTTGACACAAAACTGCTTATTTGATGATGGTGTTGATGATGGTACCCATGCATGAGTGTATTAAATAAGAAAACCAGAGAAAAACGCTGTTCTTGCTGACCCAGAATTCAGATGCAAATGTGATCAGATTGTGTCAGCAGTCTGTAGACTATTACATAAAGCATGTCATAATAGTACAATGTAAATGCTCAAAATAAATATATTCAGTTGTGTAAACTTAATATTTTTGTAATAGTCTTAGATTTTTTATTTTTTATTTTCCTATTTATTATGACTATTATGATTACATTATTACACAGTCAATAGTAACCATGGCCATGAAAGGCATGGCATGAAAACATCAGCATGTCACAGCACTGACATGATGTTAGCATAAAGATGATAGTAAGGCCCGAACTACACTTTTCCTGTGTGGGGGTCAAGCAGTAGACCCACTTCCTCCACGATAAGATCATGACGATCACCATAGGATACAAGTGGTGTGCAACATGTGTGGCAAAGTGATATTTCAAACTATCACAAAGCTAGGTCTACCATCTTAAAGAAGAGGACTATCAAAAAAATTTCAGCAGGATAGGAAAAGCAACAGTGGAGTGACCCTCAGGTTTTCCATTCATAAAAACAGCAATATTTGCTAATCATGTATATAAGCCAGATTATTGCCCTATTATTGTCCACCAGGACCCGATAATACTCCTACACAATGGCTCTAGTTCTTCACTGGCCCTAATCTAGTTTAAGACATTATGATGCTGTAAATAAACCTAATGATGATCATTACACACTCATTTAATGAAGATTATAATCCAGACCAATACTTAAAATGGAATAATGAAAATCGAAAAGTAGCATTCAAACGGTAAATATGTCCTTAACCCTGACCTTGAGCACAATCTGGGAAAAGGCCCATTAGGTGAGCATTGTGTCAGGGTCCGCCCTTTAGTTAGGGTTTTTGTGTTTGGTTTTTGAGCTCTGTTTATTCCTTTTTGCCCCATGCCCTGCCTGTTTCCTGTGTTAGTGGTCTTCGTCTGTCTGTGTCTAGTCTCGTCTTATTTTGGTAATCTGTCTAGTCCCTGTTTTGTTCCCCCCGTCTCGAGTGTTCTAGTTACGCCCCTGTCTACTTGTCCTCCCCTCATTGGTTATTCCTGTCTATTTAAGTCCCCTCTTCCGTGTTACTTGTTGTCGCGTCATACTGGTTGTCTCCCCTTGTGCCACCCATCCATGTCTCCAGGTTTTCACGCTCTTTGCCTCACGTTTGGATTTATGTTCAAGGACTTGTGTTTATCATTATTTTTGAAAATAAAGCCTTTTTCACATCACATCGGCTCAGCGGTCCTGCAATTGGGTCCACACCACACTCACAGATGCCACACCATGACACACTGTGTGCATCTTTCACTAAAGTCTGACCAAAACTCTAAGAGGAGTAGCAATTCTTGTGAAATTGTAAAAGTGGAAATAAAATGTCTAATATGACATTTACCTTGAGCATGCATTGTCTTTGTTTAATTCAATTCTGGCCAATACTGCAGGAGGAGAAGTTATTCATGTGAACTGTGGACAGACATAAGGATGATTTCCTTACCACAGCATTCGCTCCTTGGTCCTTCAGCCAGATGAGCTAATAGTTACTGCCTCAACTGCCATCACTAACAAAGTTTTTTCTTTTTTAAACACAGTAAATGTAAAAATCTTACATGTTACATACAAGTCATTGTGATGCTTTTGAGCTAGATGGCTGGATATACAAAGCATGGAGCACTGACACTAAAGGATCATTGTCTGTGCCCCGTGTTTTTCCTACATCATGCACAATCCTGAGTGTGTAGTACAGTTCATCTCTTGGAAAATGCACATATTTCCCTGGATGCCAAGCTATTCATGTAGGAAGGATCTGAATATTTCATTACTTAACTAAGAAAATATTTCCCCCCTCAAACCAAATGGTTGAGGTTGTCTCAACATATCCATAAGCGATTTGTGCTTTAATTGTGAGAATGTTGTGCAGATAGGCTCAGAATCATTTCCCAAACATTCAAAGAGCAAATATTCTTCACCATTACAATGGCGCTTCAACAAATTCTACTTTTCCCAAGTTTAAGCATTGTTAGATTTTGTTTTCCTGAAAGTGATGGGCCACAGTATTTACCCCTTTTGAAGCTTCTTCTAGCGGTGCATTTCAGGTTACCAACCCAGAAAGAGGCATGAGCCATGGAACAATAGTCACTAGTTACATCACACTCTCCCAGCTGGTGTGTGAGGGTGTGCTTGTGTGTGTGTGAACAGCAGATGACAGATGTGCATCCCCTGCTTGACTGGCTTTTTATCCTTCAGTGTAAGCTGATGCCCCTCATATATTACTAACCAGCCATTTGTTCACCATGGGGCACTTCAGTTTCTCAATCCTTCTCCCCCCTCCCTTTCTCCTCTTCCCTGTCTCTTCTCATTTGCCTCCTTCTTTCTACCTGTCAACCTGATTTGCCCCTCAAACAATAAAAATTAAACAGAATGAAACAGTAAACAGCCTGGGTTGCAACTTGAAGTGGCGAATGAACACGATGAGATTTCCAAAAACAAAATAAGCTCAATCTTTTAAGGTCGTGCTAATTTTAAATTCGAAGAAAATACAGTAAATTATTGCAAGTTAAATCTTGATTAAAACAAATTCTTCCAAGTGTTTGCACAATGATGAAATCCACTTTGTTGACACTCTGTTAGCAGTTTCCAAATTAAATCAGCCGTTAAAGTAATTTTCTGTTTCTCTGATGAAGAGCCAGATTCATAGAAATTGAAATTCTCTGCTCGTCTTTTACAAAGGTCACAGGCACATTTTCTTACTCATTAAAGTAGCTCCTACAGTTAGTGTTCTCAAGTATTAAGTTGCTCATATCCTGTAAGTGTCTACTCATGCTCACCTTTTAAACTTTATTTTACATTTTTCCCCCACTCACTGATATGTACCTGTCTTCTAGTGAGCACTCAGTCTTCTGTAACCATACTTTTGCACTCATCTTTCAAAGTCTCTGATAAAATATAATCACTGAAATGACTTTGTGCATTAGCAAGTGGATATATTCATCAAACGCCAGCATTCTGTCAAGCTGATGAAAAGCTCTATTGAAAACTGTGTAGGGGAATCAACCATTCAAGGTGTGGAGCCCATAAGACTTAACACTGAAATTCTGACACTATCACAGGTAGTCAATGAAAAAAGCCTGTTCCCTTTTTGTTTTAACATCCATCCAGCCCCTCTTTCTTTAAATTCAAAGTGTTTCAATCAATAATGTCTTTATTTACTATTCAAATTCACTCCATCTAAATTTGGCAGGCAAGTGCACAGGTATGGGTTGCCAAGGGGTGCAGAAAATTCCCCATTAAGAACAAAGTTGATTAATAGAAAACAGAGAGAGAAAGGGGACTTTGACTTTGCTAAAGACTAAAGCAAACACCCTTAGTCAAAACAGGCAGTACACATAGGCACACAACTCAGCAACCATCTCTGCGTCACACACATATAGGCATGTTGCTTAGGACATGTTTTGAACAACACATTCACAGCACTTTACACAACTGACCCCATATGCCACTCACACATGCTAGAGTTACCATAAAATATGCATGCTGAGGCTGTGACTCAACGGAGCAAGTGGACAATGCTAACTGTGGGATGATGATTAGGTGTCTTATGAACCAGGGCTGACTGGATACAAGGGATGAGTCACTCCACACTGAGAAAATAAAGCACATTAATATTGCATTTAATTTAATTTGTATTATTTTCACACAAGTAGTGTGGATTAGTTTGACATGCCTTAACCCCTTTTTTTAAAATATTTTTTTCCACTGTATTTTCAATGTGTATGCTTACTAAACAAGTTAAATATAACATTTTAATTGTTGAATTTTAGAGCTAAGCTTTGGATAACACCATTTTTCATGTAAAAAAAATAATCTGGAGTAGCCAGAGTATAAATCACAAATTAATAACAACTCTTGACCAAGAATTGTTGTTTGCACTGTTGTACGATATAACAGCCAACATTCAGGTACAGTAATGTAACATATGTGTGCCTTTACAGCAGTGGGACACAGACCTACTGGGCAGCCTAGATGATAAAATCTAAAGAACTAAATCTAAGAATTGAAAGAAATGGAGAATACTGATAAGCAGGGTGTAATTTGTGAAAAAAAGAAAAGAAAAAATGGGGGTGGGGGTGTCTCTCCATGAAAATAATTTAGGAGCCACAGTGGTCCTATATACTTTGAAGAGTGTTTGAATATGTATTATTTATTACTGCTTTCAATGTAATATTTATAGAATACATGTCATTTATAGAAGTTCTGAACTTAAGCTTAAAATCAGAGTTTAGAATATTGTAATTTTTTAAAAATAAATCAATATGCACAATATTCATAACTGAATGTTTTCTGTTGCAAACACAGTCAAACAAATGTAACAATACAAATGGTAAATGCTATTTTAAAACATCTCAGTTATACCCCCTTTCACTTAGCACCATTTAGCCAGGTGTTCCACTTAACTTCAAAAGGCCTATTTATTTGCCACAATCAGAAACAGGGTTAAAAAAAAAAAAGGGACTGGAAAACCCCCGGGTGCTCTTTTCTGCTATGGTCCCAACCCAGAAGAGAGGATTCAGCTGTGGGGGGAGGAGCACCTCTGATTCTCCCTCTGTAGGAGGGAGGAGAGTGGGGTGCCTGGAGGAGCTTCACCAAAGGTTGGGTGAAACTGCTGCACTCAGCTTTGGGGAAAGTTCTCCAAACAGGCCAGGACCAGTGGTTGCAAGAAAGATCTCAGGAGACCTGCATGCAGGCTATGTGTTTGTAACACAAAGGGGGCACACACACACACACACACACACACACACACCTCCCCCCAGGCAAATCACAGCCTGCTAATGAGAGATCATGATGTCATGTAAGCTAAATGCTTGTAATATTGAATGACTGTATCCTGCAACTATCATAACTGGTGAATATTATATTTTTAAACACGTTATATACAAGATAAAGATAGAGAAATTTGAGCAGTTACAAATAAAAAATACTAAGAACATTTTAGAGGAGTGTAACATTAAAAATGCCCATAGCCCCCTTGCCCCCCCTACTTCTGGCACCTGTCCTTGGAAGTCATAAGTCAAATAGCACTTGACTTTGAATTTCATTTATGAACCCGGACCTGCACTTTCTAACATGTGGCTAATATTGAGAAATGTTATAATTTAATGACTTTTTCCTGAATCTTACAAAGTAATTCTGCTAAACCCAGATATTTTGTTGCAACTGGAAATTATCATAGAAATATAGGAAAGTAAGGAACTATTAGCTATGCTATCTAAAGTTCAATAGATGTCTTATGTTTATTTTTCCCCTACAGGGTAAAGTAATCCCTGCGCAGTGAGTGTCAGACCAGGATTATTATTAGCCAAACCTGCCAGTGTTAGCATTTGAAAATCTGGGTTTTCCCCCTTCTCTCTAAATCAGTTTTAGCACATTTATCTTACCATTGATGTGTGAAGTCCTTTTTGATAACACAGTTTAGTTGTCAGGTTATTATTCTCTTTTTTTAATAACATTAAGCTAATTGGAGTAGCCATTGTAGAACACCAAGATAAAAATCAGACCAGTGATGCGTGAAATTTATTTCATTTGACCTGGGCAATTTGATAAAAATGGTTATATGTCTAGTTTTTTCTTTTAACAAGGTCTTGATTCCCGAAGCATTATTAATATATTTACAACTAAATTAAAAAAAAAAACAAGCAAGCAAACAAACAAACAAAAAACTACCCTTTACACACACCGAGGGTTGTGCACATGGCTTGACTTGGCATTATATAATCTTGTGTGTTTTTAAAATATCTTTGTATTTTTTGTCAGCTGAGACAGCAGCTAACTCATTAATCTGCCTCAACAGACATCAGCTATAAGTAACCCTTAAACTGGATTTTGGGTTGCCAGGTTGCACTGACAGATAAATAGAAATAGTATTTAATGTGTGAATTGTGTGCAGACTGCACTTCGTAGATACTGTGGCAACTTGGGTAACATTAAAGGAACACACAAAGCTGAATTCATATATTTAAATTATTCAAGGTAAAGTTTGAGGGCCACACAAATTCTTTGAGTTTCCTGGATGGAATGGCAAAATTGGAAGCAGCAGGGAGATGGTCTTGAAATACAGGTGAAACCCAGAAAAATGCTTTGCAATGTTCACACACAGACACAAACAGACAAACACACACACACACACACACACACACACACACACACACACACACACACACATACAGATTGTCCAGGTTAAAAAATACAAGCTACAGTATCCTGGTTGTTAATATTAGCTTCTGTACATACAATTCAATGAAAAATGTGTAGTGTGTCAGTAGAGGTTGCCATGGCAGGAGCTCTGGGGACATAGACTAGTTTGACAGATTGCCCAGCCAAGGATGCTGTCTTTCCAAATGACAGTGAAGAACACCACAGATATCCCTGATCCCTTAGAGCCATCACCTTGGCCAGTTTCCATTTAAATAATTGACTCATTTCATCAAATGATGTCTCAGATTGGGCCTGTGAGTGCTGCACAGTAAGCCCATTTTAAAGGATAGAAAAGGCATTAGACAATCTTATAACTACATATTTTATTTGTGTTTCATACGCATGCTGATACTGAAGAAATAACAACATTTTGGGATACACATGTAATCACTTACATGAGAACGCCTATAATCTTACTGCATATCTGTAGAGTAAAAAGGAAGCTACAGAAAACAACTGAAGCTGGTTTAGCTTAGCATAGCACTCAAAACAAAAGAAAACTACTAGAGAATATCATATTCTAGTTATTTTGTTTGCATTCCTGAACAGAAAAATTACTTTTAGTGGTTGGCTTTTATCCTTGATTGATTTCTGACTTCTCAGAGAAGCTCAGGGAGCTGGTTCAAATTTGGGTATAAAAAGATAAAAATCCACATATCTGTTCAAAATGGTAAAACACAGATAATTCACTGAATAGGGATGAGTGTGCATTAAAGCAGGAGTCCCCAATCCCCGTTCCCTGGACCAGTGTCAGTCTGTGGATCATTTGGTACCAAGCCGCAAAGAAAAGAAATCTGTGGTTAAAATGTTAGTGATTTTTCTTTCAATAGTCTTCCGGATCTTTTTAAAAAAAGAAAAAAAAGAAAAAAGAAAAAAGACTGTTTCCACCATTGCCTCACTACCGCACTTGACTCTGACATGCCGTTTCATGCATCAGCGACGCAAGCTAACCCTTGGAAAAAAAATGAGCCAGAAACAAAATTCACTGGAGAACTTTTCCAGGAAGGAATGAGCAAAGAATGGGACAGCAGAAGGGTCACAGACTGCCAGCAAAAAGAAAGCTGCATTTAAAAGAAAATACCAAAGATTCTTACCTAAGTTACGGGTTCATTGCAACAGGTGATACACAAGGTCCACACCCACTGTGACCGACTGGCAAATTAAGCCATGAAAACTGCTTCTCCAAATTGAGACAAAACCCCCAGCATTAAAAGACAAAGCCCTTGGAATTAAAAAAACAAAACAAAATGTGAACATGAAGGACAAAAACTGTTACTGAGGGCCACCACTTCAATAAATGTGTCTGTGCTGAAAACATCATGTCACTGTCTCCCATCATCACCAAATGGGACCCTCTAGTTGCAGGGAAACAAGCCCAGGGCTTCCACTGACTCTGCATTATGGTGAGTTGATATTATAGTTTAGAATTATTGTAATTGCCTAAAATAAATGTAGTTGTTGCATTCAGATTACAGACTATGAACTGACAAAAGTTTTTGTTATTGGAACCCTGCGCTTCTACCTGGTCCATGGAAAAAAATTCATGCGTGAAACTGGTCCCTGGTACAAAAAATGTTGGGGACTGCTGCAATAAAGCACTTCATGATGCTATGTTGTCTTTTTGATTGATGATTTTATGACGTGGTCCGATAGATAGATAGATAGATAGATAGATAGATAGATAGATAGAGTTTCTAAGGCTTTTTAATCTTTTTTGTTTTGTTTTGTTTTGTTTTTTACCCATGCCATATTGAGAAAAAAATGTGCTCATTTGAGCACGTTGTACTTGACTGCATTCTGCTTGTTACCATCTGTTATATATTTGCATGACTACTTTGCCTGAAGTACAGACAGTGAAAGGGAAAACCCAATGATGGTGAACTTCAAAATATGCTGGAATGATATGTGAACATACTGTGGCAATAAAGGCAAAGAAGCGTAATCTCGACAACCCTCTGAGTTGATCCGATATCTTAAAATAAATATTGCTCTACTAAAGAAGAGAGGAATTTAAAATAACATGATTCAAAGCTACACAGTTTTAACCTGTCACATCAAAAAAATAGAAAAGTAAACATTTTGATGAGAAAGACTGAAGTGAAATTTCCAATGTAAGAGGAAAGGAGATTAAACTCTCTGATATGTGATGGGGAGCTGTGGAGGAAAAAAATACATCTTGAGATTTTTAAAAAAGTGTTTTTTAGAATACCTTTTTAAATACGGAAACAAAGCCTGAAGCTGTCTGCGTGTGTCTCAAATTGATACAGAGCATTAAAGCATTAAAGACACATATTCTGAATAACACATGTACAGCCTTCCCACATTACAGTATGTGTAGGTATTTAGCCATGGTGTTTCAGGTGGTTTGTAAGTTAAATCACATATTGGGTCTTTTTAATACAACTTACTTAATATGCACAAAGCTAGATAATTCAAACAGAAAACAAGATAATCCAGAAATGACACATTAAAGTTGAGTATATGAACATGTTAAAACAAGAATCCAGGCTAATAATTTTCCCCATTTATTTTATCAAATGCTGTGTCATGCCTGCAGCAAAGTGCAAAATACATCAAATAACTTTGCTACAGGACTGCCTGGCTGGGTGACAGGTTTGACTCCTAAAAAAATACAACAGAATCTTTCAAACACAAAAATTGAGAGACATGGATGTACAAGGCTGAATTACATGAGCAGACAGACTGGAGAAATGTTGTTTTTTCCTCTACAATTTCTCCTGTGTCATGTTCTTTTTAAGCTTCCATCAGCAGGTACACCCATCTACAGTCCCTGGGGTCCGATTTCTCTCCGTCTTTCCTCCCCTACCCAACCAGCCAGCCATTCATCCATCACTCGTTCTAGCCATCCATCCTTTCTCCCTGATCCATTCATCCATTGAGGTCAGAACAGAGGGGACAAAACTGGTGAGGAGACTATTTGAGGGGAATAGAGAAGAGAAACGAAGGGGAGAACTGGTATGTTCAAATGAGAGAGAAAGGGGAGAGGATGAGGGCAGTTGTGATGAGCGGATTGATGGGGAGTAATGATGAGAGGAGAGGGGAGAAAAGAGGAAGGAGAGGAGTAAAAGGAGGGGATTGTCGAAGAGAGACAGTGTGACCTTGTGTTAGATTGATGTATCCCTGGAGAAAACGGATTGTCGACTCATTCATATTCCCAAAAAAAGAAAAGAAAAGAAAAGAAAAGAAAAGAAGAGAAAAGAAGAGAAAAGAAATAAATCTACACACACATACACACACACACACACACGCGCGCGCGCGCGCACACACACACACACATGCATACATGGGCTCAGTGCTGTAGGGATCACCACTTTGTCAGTGTGCTGGCTTATCCATTATCCTGACTCCCCCTCTCCCTTTCTGTCTCTGTCTCAGTATGTCAAGTCTGTTCCCAGCCAGTGCAGGGTTGAACACAGCTGACAGCAGAAGTGGTGGTAATCGGACAGCAGTTATTGTGAAGACACATAGTGGAAATACATAAACAGCCTTCCAGTAACCCAAATGCTACTTGGGTAACCTGCAACTGCAGCATCCACATTTTTATCTATAGGTTTAGTCTGGATATTGATCATACTATAAAGTTGAAGGGTTTTTTTATTGGATTTTTTTTGTGTTCGTTTTACTTGTTTTCATTATGAAAAAGCAGCATGTCCAGTTTTAATGTATAGTACTAACACAAGTGTGTGTTTGTAAATTTGACTTTATTTAATTGTAAACATCACCTTTAAATACCCATCTAGAGGATTAGCTTGGAGGGTAGTTGGTTAATCTGGAATAGCGGCAGTGAAAAAACTAACCTTACTGTTACACTGTCTGAACAAAAAGCCACCTATTCATTACACCTATAGGAGCTTTTATGATACTATGTTCTAAATCCATAGGCATTACATACTATGGAGTTGGCCCCCCTTTGCAAATATAACAGGCTTTCTACAAGATTTTGGAGTGTGTCTGTGGGAATTGTTGCCCATTCATCCAGAGAGAGCCTGGCTCACAATCTTCATTCCAGTTCATCCCAAAGGTGTTTGATAGGGTTGAAGTCAGGGCTCTGTGTAGGCCAGTCACATGCCTACACTGAGCCTTCATGGAGCTTGCTTTGTACACTGGAAAAGAAAAGGGATATCCCCAAACTGTTCCCACAGAGTTGTACTCACAGAATTCTCTAAAATGTCATGGTAAGCTGAAGCATTACAATCTCCCTTCACTGAAACTAAGTGACACAGGCCAAAAATAGAAAAAAAAACAACCCCATACCATTAGCCTCCTCCACCAAACTTTACAATTCCTTCTTATTAAAGACTGTTTCTGTATTGTTCCAAATGCATGTTTCGAAACATCTTTTTGAAATGAATTATGCTTGAACATTGTTTCAGTCCCTCTGGTAAACAGTTGGCACATTGCTGGCAGGCAGGTAACGTTCTCCTGACATCTACCAAACTCAGACTCCTCCATCAGAATGCCACACTGAGAAATGTGATTTGTCACTCCATAGAACACATTTCCACACCTCCAGAGTCCAGTGGCAGGTGGCCTTACCCCACTCCATCCGGCACTTAGCATTGAGCTTGGTGATGTAAGGTTTTCATGCAACTGCTTGGCCACAGAAACCCATGCATTGAAGCTCCCAGTGCAAAGTTTTTGAGTTGCTCTTAATGACAGGGGAGGTTTGAACCTCTGCAGTTACTGAGTCAGCAGAGCATTGGTGACTTATGCACTATGCATCTCAGCGCTCATTGACCTCACTCTGCAAATAAAGGTGGTCTACCACTTCATAGTTGAGTTGCTCTGGCTTCTAAATGCTTGCACTTAGTAATAATGCCACTTACAGTTAATCAAGGAAAATCTAGGAAGGAAGAAATTTCGCAAACTGTCTTGTTGCAATGGCAGCAATCTATTACAGTACCCACATAAAAATTCAGTGAGCTCTTTAGAAAAATCATTCTTTCACAAATGTTTATAAAGGCAGACTGCATGGATAGGTGCTTGATTTTATATGTATTAAAATGTTGAGGAGTTTATGTATTTAATTTGTTCTGTTACTGGTCAGCCAGTTAAATAATTTCAGACTGTTTCAAGCACCCTGAGTTTCATGACTAACCAGCTGACCACGTAAGGGTCATGGGATTGATCAAAGAAATGTTTCAGTGCTGCAAATTTAACAACATTTTTGTTCTTAAATCAGGCGATGACATTACAAAAGAAAGAGCAAAGCTTTTTTTTAATACTGATGAAATGCTGATAAATGTTTGTTAGAAAAGCAAACAAATGTAATGAGTTATGTCAATAAAGTACAACAGGGACATTGGTTATCACATTTTTACAGTGTACATAGCTTCCTCAATACTGTTAACAAACTGTAAATTGTAAAGCTTCTTCTTGTAATGTTTGGCTTAGACAAGCAGAACACGTATAATAAATAGGAGCGTTATTGGAGGGGTTTAACATGTTTGACTCTACCTCTGACTTCAGTGTTAATGCGAAGCTGGGCTAAACACTTCCTAACACCAGCTCTGCACTTAATGTACCAACACACAAATAAAGTGAAGAAATTCCTATATCTGCAAACATGACTTCTTTCATAACTATTTATTTCCAGGGTCCCTCTGACTTATCATTTTTTCTTCTGTTTTCTATGTTGACTCCACTTTTACTCTCATAATGTGAACTTTGAATTCTTCATATTCAGTGGCACTCTGAGTACGTCCTTCACTTTGTACACTATTCAAATGAAGGCTAAGGTTCTCTAAAGTATATTTGCTAGGGACAGGGGCCCCAGACCCAGCCCCAGTCATATTCACACTGACAAATATAAGCAAACACACACACACAAATGTGTGTGACTGTTAAAACTATTGTGTTATTAAATTTTGGGGGGGCAACTGTGATATGCTCGATATACCACCAGTGTGTAGTGTCCCCTCACACCTCCTCCCCAAAACCCTTTGTATCTAAGGTGCAAATAAAAATGAGGGGTGGATAACAGTGAAGAGGTGAGTGGGGTCACCTCTGCAGCTCCACCCACCTGACTCTGGATTACACCTGATGTAAGATTGTTCTTCAACAGCCGATGCTGCCTGTCTTACTGTCGCTTTGGGCGACATGCACCACAATTCTACACACTGAAGCATCAGCTTTTTCCATTGTCACGCTTGTACAGCGGAAATTGAACAAACCAGAACCAGACTCGAAATGAAAGTTGTGCCTTTTAAGCATAGTGTAACGGAAAGTATATCAAATACTACAGTAAGCCAAAATGTTTTTTAGAGAGTCCTTTAATCACATTTTAGTTTTCATCATTTATTTTGTGTGAACAATAATAGGCTATGATTTTTCAAAATCTTACATGGATTGCATGTTCTGAATGGAACATATTTTTCAGTTATTTGGCCACATCTCTGCTCAGTCTCTTGCATTCTCCTCTACCTTTCCGTTTTCTCTAATTGATGTCACCGGGTACCTTGTCTAACATTAGCTGTAGATAAGCAGGTTCACATCATCTGCCTTGTGGAAAAAGAGAGACACAAAGAAAGAAACAGGAAGAGGGAGAGACTGCACTCACTATTTATGTGAATCTTTGGCAAGCTCACCTGTACATCATGGAGAAAGGGGGAGTGCATAGTCTGTAACTTAGAGCATTGATGTGTAGATTCGGTGCAGTCATTTGTGTTTGCTATGATGTTAATGATTGAGTTGACTGTTCACACAATATTCATAATGTTCTGTTCACACCACAATGACCCTCAGGTCACTAGACAATGTCCCAGTGTTACTGATAGCCAGGCTTTGCTCTTTGTTTACCACTGCAGGCATCCAACCCAGTAAAAGATTATGTGGACTAGCTTTGTAGGATTTTGAATGGGCAGCTTGGCATTATTGTCATGACAACAGAGCTGGTGTTGCAATAAGGTTAATGCTCAAGATAAATAAACTCTTAAAAGATAGAATAATCACAGGTCACAACACAACAAAGGCTTTGAAGTTCACCAACAGTAACAGACAGCTGAGTCATTACATACCTGAATCAGAGAACTCACACCACTCAAGTGGTTGCACCCACAGGTGATAGAAAAATTAGAGAAATATGCACATTTTGCTTGATATTTAAAGATAAAAAAATGTATTCATATGGTTTAGCTTGTCTTAAATTTTATCAATGCAGCCAATATGTTTCACAAGGCGCAGCTTATTTTGAAAGAATTCGTCTCCATTTCTGGCTTGCGTTACCCTTATTCATTTTTGCACTGTGTAAGTTGGATAATGGAATGGGGTTTGCTGGATTAAATTGCACATCTTTATCCAAAGCAACAATAAAGCAGGTACATTTCATACATCGTTTAGGCAGCATTGGCTGTTTAAGAACAAATTCACACATCAATATACATTTACATTAGCACAAGTACGACACTGCAAACTCCCAAAACTGGCATTTCTTATTATACAACGTCAACAACTACAGATGAATTATGCTTCATACATGGACAGCATGTATGTTTTAAGCCTAGCTTGACAACTTTTCATCCCATCCACCTGAAACTTGACGGGTGTACTTGTAAGGGATTGAATAAGCTTAGTGCCAAATTTAATATGATTAGAACAAGGGATATTGTCATTTTTTGGTGCTCTTGCCTGCTGCTAGGTAAATAATCTTCATTATCAAAAGCCTTATCATCAAAGGCAAATTATGATATCGTGATGAAATACAACAAACAAAACAAAACAAACAACTTTATTCATCCCTAGATGGGGAAATTCCAAAACGGTTCAGATAGCATTGTATGCTATGTATTACATGTAACCATAGTGTCACAGATTGAATATGGAAAAAAAAGATCAACATTAATAATTTCGCAGAATAAGTTGACAGGATTAAAATTTTAGATATTAGAAATTTTAATATGAGTTATTGGGACTGAACCAAGACTGCATCACAGTACAGGTACATCTCAGAAAATTATAATATTATGAAAAAGTTCAATAATTTTTGTCACTCATTTCAGAAAGTGAAACCCATATATTATATAAATTCATTACACATAAATTGAAATATTTCAAGCCTTTATTTCTTGAAATTTTGATGAATATGGCCTACAGATAATGAAAACCCAAAATTCAGTGTCTCAGAGAATTAGAATATTGTGAAAAAGCTCAATACTAGAAAGTCATAGAGTCACACCCTAATCAGCTACTTACCTCAAAACACCTGTAAAGGCTTCCTGAGCCTTCGAATGCTCTCTCAGTCTCGGTCAGTAGGCTACACAATCATGGGGAAGACTGCTGATTTGACAGATGTCCAGAAGACAGTCACTGACACCCTCCAAAAGGAGGGTAAGCCACAAAAGGTCATTGCAAAAAAGTTGGTTGTTCACAGAGTGCTGTATCCAAGCATATTCATAGAAAGTTGAGTGGAAGGAAAACATGTTAGGAAAAGGTGCACCAGCAAAAGGGATAACGGCAGGCTTGAGAGGATTGTCAGGCAAAATCCATTCAAGAATTTGGGGGAGCTTCACAAGGAGTGGACTGAGACTGGAGTCAGCACATTAAGAGTCACTACACACAGACTAGCCCTGGACATGGGCTACAAATGTTGCATTCCTCGTGTCAAGCCACTCCTGAACCAGAGACAACATCAGGTTACCTAGTCTGTGGAGAAAAAGAACTGAACTGTTGCTCTTTTCAGATGAAAGTAAATTTTGCATTTCATTTGGAAATCAAGGTCCCAGAGTGGAAGAAGAGTGGATAGGCACAGAATCCATGTTGCTTGAAGTCAAGTGTGAAGTTTCCACAGTCAGCGATGATTTGGGCTGCCATGTCAATAACTGTCAATATTTTTACCTCATTTCATCACTTAGATTTTTATCCTTATTTTTTACCATGTAAATACTGACTTATCTCTCGCTATGCTACTCTGTGTAAACTGCTCTTTGGGCCTTGAAGTGCCCTTAGGGGACAAATACAATTTTTGAATTGAATTGACTGTCATCTGTTGGTGTTGGTCCACTGTGTTTTCTGAAGACCACAGTCAACACAGCCATCTACCAGGAAATTTTAGAGCACTTCATTCTTCCTTCTGCTGACAAGCTTTATGGAGATGCTGATTTCATTTTCCAGCAGGGCTTGGCACCTGCCCACACTGCCAAAGGTACCAAAAGCTGGTTCACTGACCATGGTGTTACTGTGCTTGATTGGCCAGCAAACTCACCTGACCTGTACCCCATAGAGGATCTATGGGGTATTGTCAAGAGGAAGATGAGAGACACCAGACCCAACAATGCAGATGACCTGAAGGTTGCTATCAAAGCAACCTGGGCTTCCATTACACCTGAGCAGTGCCACAGGCTGATTGCCTCCATGCCATGCTGCATTTTCATGCAAAAGGAGGCCCAACCAAGTATTGAGTGCATAGAAATGAACATACATTTCAGAAGCCTGATATTTATGCTTTAAATATCCTTTTTTTATTGATCTTATGTAATACTCTAATTTTCTGAGACACTGAATTTTAGATTTTCATTATTTGTAAGCCATAATCATGAAAATTTCAAGAAATAAAGGCTTGAAATAATTCACTCTGTGTGTAATGAATCTATATAAAAAATGGGTTTCACTTTTTGAAATGAGTGACACAAAATATTGAACTTTTTCCTGATATTCTAATTTTTTTAGATGTACCTGTATAGTGTTGGGCGAAGGACTGCAATTTATGTTTCAAGTGTTTTCACATTTTTTGCACATTCCACTTGTTTTTTTACCTGCAAATAATTTTTAAAAATGATACTTCAGTTTTCCTTTTGTTGCCTTTCTAAACAAAAATCTTTAGAAATATTAAGAATGAATTAAGAGGATTAAAAGGCCATATTATAACTGAAAAAGGGTAAGCTCGACTAATACTTCCTAATTGAAAAGATATAAGTTGCATACATACCAAAAATCTTTTGGGCTGACCTGTTGTATTTCACTGGACCCAAGAGTCCATTCAAATTAACTAACAGAAGTTTGTTCCTTCCGTCCTTGTTTTCAGGTTTCATCTTATGGTGGTTTCCTCACTTATCAGTCTAAATCATTCGGGATTCCCAGTGAGGGGATGACTCTGATTGACAAAAGACCTGATGTTGTCCTAACTGTGTGTAATGCTCCAAACAATTTCAAACAAATTCTCCAAACATTTATATATACCAGTGGTAGCTTATTTATCCATTTCATTGTTTTCCACTTAGGGTCATAATATGACTCTGGTCCACATGGCTCCACAAGCTCCACTTCCAGACAGACTTCATCAGGGCAGAGTACAGCTCTTGGAGGTAAAGTCAGCCACACAGCATGAAAGTTTTGGAAGGGGATGGATTACACTTTCTTATCACCTGTTAAATGTTGTTTTTTGTTTGTTTTAAGTTAGATTTTGAACTGAAAGCTGGGATGTCAGAAGAACTCGCAAAATGCCATCAGGGTTTCTTACTGTATAAGTTAAAGGGATATGGTCAGATGAGGCAGATTATCAGCTGTGGCAACCCCTAAAGGGAGCAGCCAAAATCAAAGAACAGGAACTTAAACATTGTTATTTGTGAGAGTATTGATATCCTGCCATACTTGTCAAAGTGTTAAACAGACTGATATAACACATAGTATAATGCACTCCTATTTTATATACTGTTACATCTTTCTCCCTGTACTGATTTCTCAGGATAAGTCCCTAAACTTTGTGTTGCTTGCAGGGAAACTGGCGCCATGCTATCACGAACAGGCCTGTGTCCAGAGAGGAACTCATGATGGTCTTAGCAGGTCTGGTGGGCCTGAGGATCCGAGCCCTGTATTATACTCAGAGCCAGCGACTAAGCTTGGGGGAGGTGGGGCTGGAAGGGACCACAACCTTAGGGACTGGAGGTCCTGGTAACACAGTGGAGAAATGTTCTTGCCCCTCTCAGTATACTGGTGATTCCTGTGAGGTGAGTAGTTCAAGGCCATTAAATTCAAATCAGATGGGTCTTTACTGAACTTAATGACAAAGAAAGAAGAAACTCATATTCAAAGAATAGCAGAAAACAGACTAAGCATCGTTAAGACTCAATGAATCCTGTGTTGTAAGCACAGTTATTATACAAACCACATTTCCAGAAGCGTTGTGATATTTTCCAAAATGTAATTAAAAATAAAATGTGTGAAATGTCAATTCACATGAACCAACGTAATTGTATCTTTAGTCGCTTACTTTAGAATTTCATGGCTGCAACAGACTCAACAAAAGTTGGGGCAGAATTAAAATAAGATTGAAAAGTGCACAGAATAGTCAAGTAACACCTATTTGGAAGATTCCACACTTACAAGGCTAACTGGGGGCAGATGAGGTATTGTGATTGGGTATGAAAGTAGCATTCATCAAAGCCTCAGTCTTCATAAGTGAAGATGGGTTGTAGCTCACCACTTTGTGGCAAATCCATCTCCATCAGAGAATTTTTAGTTCAAAAGGAACGTTTCTCCAAGCAAGAATATAGAGAATTTAGTTCTTTCAGGATCTACAGTGCTATAATTTGTGAAAAAATTCAGTGAATTTTGAGACATCTCAGTGTGTAAAGGGCAAGGTTGGAACCCACTGATGAGTGAGTGATCTTCGAGCCCTCAGGTGACACTACCTATGAAACTGTCATGCTACTGTGATAAATATAGCCACCTGGGCTTGGGAGTACTTTGGAAAACAATTGTCACTTAACAAAGTCCATTGCTACATCCAAAATGCAGCTTGAAAATATATTGCGCAAGGAGGAAACCATACATCAACCCTATGCGGAAATGCCACCAAGTTCTCTGGGTTTGAGCTCATCTCAGATGCACCAACACACTGTGGAACTGTGTGCTGTGGTCAGATGAGTCCACATTCTCACTCGTTTTCATAAAACAATGGGCATCGAGTTCTCCTTGCCCAAGATGAAAACAACAATTTAGATCATTGTTAAAGGTACAAAAGCCAGCATCTGTGTTGGCATGGGTGTGCATCAGTGCTTACAGGGTGAGGTACATGTATGTGAAGGTGAGATTGACTCTAAGGCATATATTAAGATTTTAGAGACACATACGCGGCCATCAGTGTGACATTTCTTCCCACGCATTGTCTGGCTTATTTCAGCAGGACAATACAGACCACATTCCACATGGGCTACAACAGCGTGACTTTGTAGGCACAGAGTGCATGTGCTTGGCTGGCCTGATGTGAGTTCAGATCTCCTACTTCTGAAAATGTATGGCGCGTCATGAAGGGAATCAGTAACCACAAACTGCTAACCAGCTGGCGTGTTACATCAAGCATGAATGGACAAAATTTCCACTTGCAAAACTAAGAAGATTAGCATCCTGAGTTTCAAAATAATTAAAAAAGTGTTATTAAAAGGAAAGGTGACATAACACAGCGGTAAACATGCCTCTGTCATAACTTATGTTGTGTGTGTTGCTCAAATTCTAAAATTGTGTATTTATACAAAATACAAAGAAGTTGATCAGTAAAACTATTGAAAATCTTTTCTTTGTACTTTTGTCATTTAAATTAAGGCTCATGTGAATGAACCTTTCACAGATTTTTGTTTTTATTGCGTTTTAGAAAACGTGCCAACTTTTCTGGAAATGGGTTTTGTGGTTGTATTTTGTTTTAATTTTTTGTTTTCAATTCAGTTTAGTTTAAGTTAGTTCCTCGAGTGTCTTTTTCTTGTTTCATTTCAGTTTTTATTGTTTAAAAATGTTTAATTTTAGTTTGGCTTTAAAAGCCATAAAATGGGGGTCTATCTTTCATATGCAAAATGTTCAGAATGTGAGAAGTTCAAAATAAGGTTAGGTATTAAAATACACACATCAAGACCACTGACGCACAGTCAGCACATCCCTGTGTCTAAAAATATTGCACCAAAACCCCTGAACAATCAATTTGAAAAAGGCTGAACCTACATTTAATGTATATTTTTTGTCAGTGTAGTTTTTTCCCTTCAATACACAGTTTAAGCTTTTATTTTTATTTAACAATAACATTTTTGGGGGCAGATGTCCACAGTCAAAGGTGTAGAATTTAAGACTTTTTTTAACCAAGTTTAAGAAGCAACAAAGATAAAAACAAGCAGGGTGGTGCAATGTGCTGATTGGAATGGATTCTTATTGTCTTTGAATAGCTGGGCCTGCTCTCATTTTTTCGACATGCCTGAACCAAAGTACCACACCTTTTACCTAGAGGAAAAAATCAGCTAAGTTAATGGTGGCTGGTGAAATCTACTGGAAAATACCATCCAGAGAGCTGTGCAGCCAAATTATGTAGCCCTAGGGTGGGATATGTGGCGCAATCATGCAGATGTAATATTTGTGATTATTCGCTATAATCACTGGCATGGTTACAGCATACAGACATGTAGGAGGAAAAGCTTTGTCTGAATGGGAAGGGGGATGAGTTGATCTGGTGTTTGATGTTGTGTTTGTATTT
Source organism: Etroplus canarensis (assembly GCA_015106775.1). Taxonomy (NCBI): domain Eukaryota; kingdom Metazoa; phylum Chordata; class Actinopteri; order Cichliformes; family Cichlidae; genus Etroplus; species Etroplus canarensis. The sequence goes on along the minus strand of VUQH01000176.1, from coordinate 14,327 downwards.
CTCAAATCTGATTCGTACTAGTGGTGCATGATTTCAGCAGTTTTCCACAGAGGACCAGATTAAAAATGAGAATAGAGAAACAACTAATTAAAGGGGAGTTTTTCCATGTAAAAGAGAGCATATATTATCAGCAATTAAACCATTTTTAGATGTGCTCCATGTTTACTGTAGTGATGTTGCCATAGATATTCTTGTCTTCCTGTGTGTGCTAAGCCACCATTTTATTGGGTGTGTTTGTAGGAAGTTGATTTCATGTACCTCGAGGCTATATGACAATGAGCTTCATCCTGACACATTAGGTGTGGCACTTGGCAACATAGTGCTACTCATAAACTTGAGTCTGTTCACCTGAGTACACCTAATATGTGCGTGTGTTTCTTAATACAGCCGACACGCCTAGTTGTGTCTGCTCTGGGTTTGAGGAGTGTGATTCAGGTGTGAGTTTCTAGTCTGTGCTGTCTATTGATGTCTAGCTAGCCTCTCAGTCATTCAGTATATTCTTGCACAAACTCAATTATAAATCACACACATATAAAGAGAATATTACTCTAGTAATGCACTATTGAACAATTTACTTGCTTTCAAGTAAAGACTTTATCACCACACCCTTTCAGCTTTAAAGTAAACACACCAGCATTTACAACAGTGAGATTTTCCTGAAGTTTGCTTGTCTTCACATCATGCACATGCTTTTGACTGTGTCTCAAACTATTCAGAGTGTGTGTGTGTGTGTGTGTGTGTGTGTGTGTGTGTTTGTGTGTATGTGTAAGAGCAGGAAAAGAACCGAGATAGCATGTAAGCACTTGCATGCATGTTCTTGTATATCTGCAAAGACTCATAGTGATCCTAGAGACTGAGTCAGGTAATTGGGGTGTGTCCTCTTTGTGTGCGTGTGTCTGAGTGTGAGCATGTGCATTTAAGAGGCCGAGGCAAGGGAGAGTGCTGCATTATTTCACACAGACTAAGCATTGGGAACATCACATACCTGTATGGATAGACACTATCGTAGAGGGGTTCTGCTCCAGACCCTGATATATTGGACTCTTATTGGACTTTGTTGCGCTGGTCACCGGCCCTTTGAGAGGAGAGAGGAACCCCGACGCACCAGGCATAACGACAGATGGGCTCAGAGGATACAATACCCTCCGCTTCATGACCAGGGAACTCAGAGGATAGTGTATCCATCAATAAATGACCAAGGCACCCAAGGGATAAGCCATCCCTCAGTTTATGACAGAGGGCAGGCAGTTCGATATCCTTCTGTTAATGACATTGCTGCCAGTTCACAGATTCAGGTAAAATTTAGCGAGGATGTGATGTATGTTATTTTTACTTTTGCTGTGGGTTACACTGCTCTCCACTGTGCCAAGTGGGGATTGTTAGTGACTGGAGTACTGTTATCTAAGAATGCAAAGGGCATGCTAAGAGTTAATCATTAATCTGACTGAATTGAGGACAAGTTAATTTCTGTGTAAATTTTCAAACTTCCTGATACCAGAGTTACAATCTGAGATTGTAGTTTTTAATCATCCTCTGCGATAGTGTGTTTGGAGTGTTATCTATCTATCTATCTATCTATCTATCTATCTATCTATCTATCTATCTATCTATCTATCTATCTATCTAGCTATCTGTCTAGCTATCTGTCTATCTAGCTATCTATCTAGCTTTCTAGCTTTTAAAACAACCTTAGATATAGCACACTTCGTCTATGGGTACAATGTCCAAGTCGTGTATCATAACTGTTCCTTGAACTTAAAATTGCATTTGAATTCAGATAAATATTTAATCAATAAAGGTTATACTTTAAAATAAGCTGTTATTTCAGGTTGGATAATCATGTGTTTATATTTGTCCTCTTTTTCTTCAGAAATGTGCTCCTGGTTACTACAGAGAGAGCAGTAGGCCCTACCTGGGCCGCTGTGTGCCCTGTGAGTGCAACGGTCTCTCTGATGAGTGTGAAGATAGGACAGGGAGGTGCCTGGTAAGAAACAAACTAAACTCTTAAACCCTGTTATGTCTTCATGACCACTGGTGTGCAGACAGCAACACACATGAATAACCAAGTATGACTCAGGTCAGCTGACTCCATTATGAAGCACAGTTTAGTTAGAGTCTAGATCTTCTTACCTTCAGGGCACATCTGTTTGCAAACTTTTATCACACAACTACACAACTCTGCCTCATTTTCTGTGGTGGTGGTGTGTGTGTGTGTGTGTGTGTGTATGTGTGTGTGTGTGTTTAATCGCCACCAGAAGAATGATTTTCTTATTTAATTTCCTGTTTATGGCTCTCTCCCTCATTATTCTCCTTGGTAGAATGATTTGCCTTTATGCATTTTATAATCTCAGCTCTGCTGTGTTACTGTTACGCAACACACTCAAAACTTGGATTATACATGCAATGCATGCATGGATGCACATATTTAGGGCTCACAGCCAAAAGGACACAACCGCCTGAATGCTCTTTTGAGTACATCAAACACATTGTTGAGGTTTTTTTTTATAGAGACGTGCATTTTCTCATTCCTTTTAGATGTCTGCATTCCTTTTAGATATCTGCATAGCTGCTTCAGTGTGATAAAGACAACTTGATTTCTGGTAGATCAGCTGCCTGTCAAAGGCTAGCTGCAGTGCACACAGATTTATTTTTTATACACTTCCTTTCCATTATTTAGCTTTTTACATCTTCATTCTGCCCTTTTACTTGCTATTATGAATACATTGTGTTTTTCAGAACTGTCAGTACAACACAGCTGGGGACCGATGTGAACACTGCAAAGAAGGTTACTATGGAAATGCAGCTCTGCGGACGTGCAGAGCGTGCCCATGCCCATTCACCACAAGCAAGTGGGTGAAACAAATCAAACACTAAACTGCTTTACATTAATTAAATAGTGTAAATGTGTATTTTATGAATACATTTCTAATCTCCTTGTTGATCTGCAGTTTTGCAGTAGGTTGCAGAGAAGTTTATGGAGACTTTCAGTGTGAATGCAGAGTAGGCTACACCGGTGAAAGGTGTGAGAGGTGAGTATCTGTATAGATCAGGCTCTTAGGCCAGGTAATTGTGTGAAGTTTTACATACTGGTGGATTTTTTCTAATTTGTCTATTTATTCTGTGCTTTTTAATTTTCTTTCCCATAGATGTGCTCCTGGTTATTATGGTGATCCAGTGGCTGTAGGAGGAAGTTGTCGCCCCTGTAACTGTGTTGGCAATGGTAACAGCTGTAACCCCAGGACTGGAGGTTAGATTGTGGACTATATATATATATATATATATATATATATATATATATATATATATATAATATTTAATTTTTTTAAAGTCTTAATTCACAATTTCATTATGTTACACTTGATTTCAGTACTATTGTTGTTGTTTTGTTGATGTTTTTACCTTCTTTTTTTAGTTTGTAAGAATGTGCTGGAGCCGGGAGACACAGACACAGATGGCCGATGCCAAGGTGAATTAACAGAAAGAATCCAGGCTTGATGGTGTGTCTTGCTGTTTACATTAAACTGAGTTTGATCCTTTGCAAATCCAACCCTCTTGTGTTTTTCAGAATGTGATAATTGTGCCCAAACTTTACTTCGTGACTTGGAGGAGCTGGATGGTGAGATGGGAAGAATCAAGGCTCAGCTGGACAATGCCACTACCAGTGCCTCTTCTCTGGACAGAATGAGGAAGCTGGAGAGAACTCTGTCAGACACCAAGGTAACATGCCAGTGTGCCATAGCCCTGCAGTGTAACTCTGAAGGGTATAGTAATTTTTGAAGAAACGGAAAGAACCACTACAGATAGTCACAACCCCAATTACCTGATGGATGGGATGTTCAGAATTTATGCTTTACACACATAGTATACATACACACAAACAGTGTAGTACAGGATGGAAATATTTGTTCAAATAAAATCATGACAGGCAGTCGAGTTTTTTGTTCAGTTGCCAGGATATCAGCGTGAGTTAAGAACTTCGTCACTGAGTGTCAGTATTTTTGTCATTATTCCTCCCCTCATAATCTTTGTGGTAGCCCCAGTTCATTTGTCTGTTCCTTTTTTATATTCATAAGACACAAATTAATAATCCTTATGACAAACCTTATGAACCTCAAGTTTTAGTACACCATCTACCACTTCAAAATCTGACTTTATGCTATCTAAATTACATATCTAATATTGCTTTTGCAGGTTCTTGTTAGCAAATTCAGCTCAGCCGTTAACACACAAAAATCCAGGGTCAACCAGCTGGAAGAGGACACAAGCGCTCTTGCAGATGACATTAGTTCCCTCAAGAACAAGGTATAGAATGCCTAATATGATATTAATATGCTTGCATGTGCTGATAAGTCACCAAATGTGTGTAAATGTTTTGGAATGTGTTTTTATTTAGGCTGACAGGACAGCTGTTGATGCTGACAAAGCAGTGGCAGATGCTGATAAAAGCCAGAAGAGAGCCAAGGATCTGGACTCAGAGATTCAAAAGATGATCAAGAAAATCCAAGGTAATGGGAACAGAAATTCAATGGAAGCCCAACTCTGTACTCTGTCTTGGTTTCAGATTTTTTGGCTTCTATGTTATGTGTTTATAGTTAGTTCTCTAGTCTCTATGATTTTACTTTTTAGAGTAATTTAATGGTACTGACTGTTAGAGCTTCAATATTTGCTTGACTGTGTGTGTGTGTGTGTGTGTGTGTGTGTGTGTGTGTGTGTGTGTGTGTGTGTGTGTGTTTGTTTGTGCTG
>VUQH01000172.1:1680-17486 GCA_015106775.1 Etroplus canarensis | reverse complement strand
TCCAGCAGCCAGCCAGCTTAGGCCCCCCCCCTGTGTGGAGCTTGCGTGGGCTCTCTCAGGGTGCCCTGGCTTCCTCCCACGGTCCAGAGTGGTGAATTGGTGATTCTAGATTGACTGTAAGTGTTAATGGTTATCTGTCTCTCTGTGTTGGCTCTGCGACAGACTGGCGACCTGTCCAGGGTGTTCCCCACCCTTGGCCCCGTGACAGCTGGGATAGGCTCAAAGCTGTCACGGGGCCAAGGGTGGGGAACACCCTGGACAGGTCGCCAGTCTGTCGCAGAGCCAACACAGAGAGACAGATAACCATTAACACTTACAGTCAATCTAGAATCACCAATTCACCACTCTGGACCGTGGGAGGAAGCCAGGGCACCCTGAGAGAGCCCACGCAAGCTCCACACAGGGGGGGGGCCTAAGCTGGCTGGCTGCTGGATTTGAACCTGGACCCTCTTGCTAACCAACACATCACTGTGCTGCCCGCATTTATTTAAATCATACAAAAACCAAAGTCAGCTTCTGAATGTTTTACAAGGGGATATATGTTGATCTGCTTCTGTTGCAGCAAATACCATGCTAGTTTTGTCCAGCCTTGCTAAAAAACATCTAAACAGCTGTGCAGTATTGGTCACCAAATTTAGCTGGCAGGGAAAGCTTCTGAAAAGCGCCTGTTGCATGCAGGCTTTTTGTAATGTAAATTAAAACTGTAATGGCCTGAAAAACTCTCCCTAACTGAAACCAGAAAAGTAAAGCATGTCTTTCTGGAAAGATGGCTCCCCTCCCACACTCTGTAAATCATAAAGACTCCTCTTATCTTTTGATAGCTAAAACATGCAAGCAGTGAAGCCACTTGGCTAGCACACATAATTCCCATCCATTCGTCCAAGAAATACTTCCGTCTCTGTAAATCGAGGGCAGCTGACAAGACACAGACAGGTCTTGGCACAATGGAGTTATTTTATGAATGACATATGGATAACAAGAACACCTGCACTGAGTGACCCTGCTGGAGCAGAGGAGGAATGACACTACAGAGAGATTCAAGTGGACTGATACAAGATTTGTATGAGATGTGGATGGAAGGGAACTGTGTTGTTTGTGTGCTTTGTGGGGATTTACAGCTGAAACACTGTCAACAGTTAAACTATCTGCATCTGGCAAAGTGAAGTTTGTTTATCCAAGGTCATGTGGTGACGTAGGGATTCAGTGGACCCGTGTGGAAGGTCTGGCTTGTGACCTTTGCCCTCCCCCTTTCCCTCTCTTAGAAAGAAACGCATATCTTGAATTACTTAAGTGCTGTGTTTTGTAAAGCTGACACAGTTTAAGGTCCACATTTTCAGCACAGAGCTACAGAACATCTGTATTTTCTGAACGACAGCTGTTTCCATTTTAACAAAGGGTACACTGCAGAAGAAAAAAAAAATTACTTCAGGAAATCAAACTTCCAAAAAGAACCAGTGGTGCAGCAAGTCAGAGGTAAACAGCAGGGTGAATCAATTTTTCACAGGGAAGATAAACTTGCTGAAAAATGTCACCAGCATTTAAACAGTAGACAGCACACTTGTGTAGAATTCAAAACTTGCTGTCGTCAAATCTCTAATCATTTAACATTCACTCCTCAAAAAACACTACGGCTCACATGGCATGGGCTGCCTACCAGGAGGCAAAGCACACCCTTAAACCTTTTAAAACATCCATATTCTGCTCTTGGGGGGATATATTATTTACATGCTGTAAAATAAAAACATTTAAGTGAATTAAAAGTGGCACTTTCCTTTCGAGACCTGTGAAAAAGGATCTGAATGGAGCTAGTGTCGAGTCAGCTGAGCCCCACTGGAGGCCAGTCAATATACAGCCATGGGGCGAGACCTAAGAGATAATGTGACACTGTGTGACATTAAAAGTTTCCAGTGAAACCAAAGACTGTTTCAGCTAATGTGACATGTCTCCCAGGTGGGGTGACCTTCACTTCCTGTTCAACTGCAAGGAAAAACACTGCTGACACATATAATTAGCCGCCACCAGTAAATCATCTCGAATCTTGTGCACACACGTGTCTCATGTGTTAAATTTAGCACAGCTAAAAGTACACCTCATGTCAGTAACTAAACTTCTTGGCACGCTCAGCTTCCTCTCTATGTGGCAGGAGACTGTTCTTAACAGCTTTTCTGAAGCCTCACTTGTGCACTTCACAATACTGAAAGTCCATTTTATGCTGGATAAAAAAATCATCCAGTCAAATTACATTTTTATCCATTCACAGAAAATATTTTTCCCCAATTTAAAGTCAGTTTTATAGTGATTAATATACTGAAATGTTTACTTGCAAATGAATGCATCTTTGACTGCTCCCTTGTATTTTCCCCAAGGTGTTGCCACTGTGGATAAATCCACTATGGTAATTTGCACTGTTTTTTTTTTTTACACTGGATGCCCTTCCTGACGCAACCCTCCATGGTGGGAGGGGCTTGTGTCCCAAACCAGGGGCCTTTCCCTTGTAAGGCAAATGTGTTAATACATATAAAACACATATAAAGCACAAATAGCTTTTAGTTATATCAACATACAGTCATGTGAAAAAGAAAGATTTAATGCAGTCATCAAAATTAAGCACACCCCAGGATTCAGTAACTTGCAGAACTACTTTTACCAGTAAAAACCTGGAGTAATCATTTTCTGTATGACTATCAGTCTCTCACCTTGTTGTGGAGTAATTTTTTTTGCACTCTTTACAATGTTGCTTCAGTTCATTGAGGTTTACAGACATTCATTTATGCATGGCTCTCTTAAGGTCCCACCAGAGCATTTCAATCATGTTAAGTTCTGGACTTTGACTGGGTCATTGCAACGCCTTAATTCTTTTACTTTTCAGCCATTCTATTGTAGATTTGCTACTGTGCTTAGGGATCACTGGGATCAGCATTACCTAATTTATAAACAATTATATCCAATTTGCCCCCTGGGATTAATAAAGTATTCTAATTTCAGCAAAGCTTTAAAACAGATACATAGCCTTACATTTGACTCTAGAATACTTTCATATACAGACTCAACTCTGTGACTGCAAAGTCCTTAGGTCCTGTGGCTGTAAAACAAGCCCAAACCATTACCCCTCTGCCACTGTGCTTGAGCTGATATCCTGCAGTGGTTTTGGCACTGTGCATTCTGGCCAAACATCTCCACTTTGGTCTCATCTGTCCAAAGGACGTTGCTGCAAGTCATTTCACTTGTTCAGATGCAACTTTGCAAACCTAAGCCATGCTGCCACATGTTTTTATACTGTAGAAAAGGGCTTTCTCCTAGCAACCCTTACAAACAAGTGTACTTGTTCAGTCTTTTTCTAACTGTACTGCCATGAATTGTAACACTTTACATGCTACCTGAGGCCTGTAGAGTCTGAGGTGTAGCACTTTGGTTTTTTACATGGTCTGAACTTCGGGTGAATTTGCTGGGAATCCACTCCAAAGATGATTGTGGCGCTGTGCTAACAAACACCTGAATCCTCCAGACCAGCAAACTGTCAGAACTTCAGCTTGTATAGACGTGCTCACACTGGCTGATGAATCAAATGCATCTGATTAGCAGCACCTGGCTGCTACTTACCCTCTTCAGTCCTATGGCAGTAGTAAGGATGTACTTAGTATTGCACAGAACTGTAAAGAGTCCTGTGAAAGCTTTCTTTTTCACATTACATTTCAAACAGGTCTATAATGTTCCAGTCTATACCAGACAGTCCTAAAATGTCCAAATATTTGTATTGCACTAGCTAAGACAAAGTGCTATCCTACAACCTGCAGCATCAACAGTGAAATGTCCTTTAGATCATGTAATGTTTTTATTTAAAAATTACTTTTACCCTCTGACAAACAGTTTCAAACAAAATTGACTTTTAAAATTCAATTCGAAAATTTTACAAGTCAGAAAAAAATCACTTCCACTTTAATGAAAATTCTTTTTTATTATTTCATTGTTACATCAAAGAAATTCTTTTCTTTAATGAATATATTTCATGCCCCTCTCAGGTTAGGGTTTGAAAATCACATCTTTTTCACTTTTTTTCTGTCAATGACTACCCACTGGGTCCCAGCGACTAAGATAGGGTTTCTGTGCCATTTATTTGGACAAAAGTGTCTAATTGCACATTTAAATCCAGTGACAGACTATCAAGTTGTCCTTGAGCAAGGCAGTGACTCTCAGCCTGATCCCTGCAGCTCTACGTTTGTGCTAATATACATATATAACAACCGAGGAAACAACATTCCTAATTAGAGTGGGGGTACAAACTATTCATGAATACAAGACGAAAAATGCTCTGGAGTAAAGCCTGGCACCTGGTCTTCTATATATACACAAATGGTCTTCAATCTTTTCAGCCCCACAAAAAGCTAATAATTTTCCCTTTACAGCCTTATATATTACCTGTCTTGTTTACTCTTTCGCAAAGAGCAAAAAGCACTGGTCAGAAAGGCTAAAAGCTTTAAATTGGTACTTGAAATATATTATCTTACATTACATAAATCGACCCATAACCCCATTACAGACTGACCCCTGCAATGAGAACCACCTTTATCTATACAAATGATTTCATTAGAACTTGTGACCAATACAAGAAAAAAACAAGACTGCCCCCTGGTGGTTAAAGAGGGAATAGTGCATGCGGCCGCTGCTGCTATAAATCGTAAACTAGTAAATAAGGCATTCATTTATACATTTATCACACATTTCATATTTGCAAATAGCACTTGACTGTTCACCACTAATAACTTAAGGGTTTTACTGATTTGTCAGCATTCACTGATTTACACCAAGAGGGGACAGCAGACGTGGTACAGTCCAAATCTTGTCAGGCAGAGGGGGGAAATATGATTTCTCCCTACCTGATTGAAAAACACCAGACAGTATTTGTTACTGGAAAAAAAAATTAAAATAAAGGAGACTGGTGGTTTGTGAGTTCAGTAGATGAAGAGGACGCGGGTCCGGGGCAGGGTGGCGAAGGTGTCGGCCATCTTACGGATTCTGGCATAGTTAATGAATCCTCGAAGGAAGAGCAGCAAGCCTATAGAGGAGAAATGGGAACCATGAGCTTTCAACAGTCAAAACAATGACTCCATGTTAGGATTTTCACTGAATATAAACTCTCATTAAAATGTAATAAAATGCCCGCAAGTAAAGCGGCTCTTACTAGGCAAACAGAGATACACCAGGCTGATGTGTATTGAAAATAATACTAAAATCTGCCACAGTAACACTTCATATATTAATTCATGGGGTTATTACTCCCATTTTAATACAGTCCATTTGATGAGACTGACAAATTATCTTGATTTAATAAAGTCTTCTTCTCATTCTCATTCCCCTTCAGGGGTCACCACGGTGGATCATCTGCCTCCATTTCACCCCATCACTTGCATCCTCTTCTGTCACACCAACCCTCTGCATGTTCTCCTTCACTACATCCATGAACCTTCTCTGTGGTCTCTTCTCAAAGCAAACATTGCATCTGTTGTACTCTTTCTCAGCATGACCCCATACTGCTGCTTGCTGATGGTCACCTCTCTTCTTAACGTAGCTTCAACAACTCTTTCCCATATCTTCATGGTATGGCTCATCAGCTTGATTGCTCTGTAGTTACTGCAGCTCTGCACATTATTCTTAAAAATCAGTACACTTCTTCTTTATTCATCAGGCATACTCTATAATTATCTTAATATGAATTGTTTTTAATCCATTAGTATTAACTTCCAATGAAAATGTTTATAATACCACGTAGTTTATAATGGTTTATAATACATGGCTTTAAAGGCAGCTTTCTAACAATTTTTTTCCCTCACTTATTTTTTTAATCTTACCAAACTTTTCAGTTTTGTTCCCGTCTGTAACATCAAGGTTTTTACAAAGTGGTTTGTTATGGTGTATGAACAGAGTTTGTTGTTTCCCTGCCGGCTACCAATGTTTATTTTTATTTATGAAGTGGTAAAAAAAAAAAAAAAGAGATTTGCAGTTGTCCTCTGACTCTAATATGTTAATAAATTGAAACCACAACACTGTACCTTTCATTCACATTTCGTTCCTAAAAATGATTCAAACCAGGGCATAATTGGATAGGTAGAACAATATTTTCATATCTAAACATAACATATCAGCAATCTTGTAATGCAAAAAATAACTGTTTTAATGTAAGTAATCAAGTAGGGATATTGCATAGGGATTTATTAGTTAAACAGTCTGATCACCTGTAGTTTCTCCCTCTAACTAACCTGTAAGAAAGCAATGGCTATGTTAATTATCCTGTTGTAGCTGTATTTGCTGTAATATATGTATGCTACATTCATTTATTTGCAAAATATATGCAACATATAACACCTCAGCACTCCAGAGAGATGAAATGAATAACAATCAGGCCAAAACCATGAGATTCATTAAAATTCAGAGGTTTGCTACTTACCCAACACCAGGAACACCCACCACAGCCAGTACTGTACATCAAAGTTAAGCGGGAAGTATGCGAACTAAAAACCCAACAAAACAACACAAATGACGGGTTAGAATAAATATGGCCCTGCATTGGTTTCACTCAAATAAGTCCTTCGTTTTAAAACTGAATTAAGAACGCAGCACAGTTCTCAAAAGATCTTTGAGGAAATAGTTCAATGCCAATACGCAAACCACTACACAGTCGGCATTAAAATACCAGAGTGGTGTTTGGGGCTTTTGATTTGCTTGTGCGTACATAAAACCACATTTTATGTGTTTGTATGTGTACAGCGTAACGTCTGTGTCTCATACTCTGACTATGAGGATCCATTTGATGAGGGACAGGCCAAAGCCTGAGATGGCACCATAGCGACCGGCAGCTGAGGTGGTCAGACAGAAGGACAGGAAGAAACCGATCCAGTTGAACAGGAATGCCACTGGAAAGAGAGTGAGAGTTACACAGGTCAGCCCTACAGAAATCTAGGCAGAGAAGAGCTGATGATGACAGGGTTACATGTAAAAAGAGAAAAATGGAGAGAAGCAGACTGGGGAACTAACTGAAGAAAGTGAGCATGAAGATGCCATCGTTTCCTATCCTCAGCTGATCCGCATCTTCAAAGTCATCTCTGGTAACAAAGTCTTCATCCTGTGATGGAGTGAGAAACAGAGGAGCACAAAAAAAACAGAAATCAGGTAAGATATTTACTCACAGAGTCAAATTCATCACAGAAACACCAGGCAGTAAGCAGAGCTTCCCAGAGCTTTATTTTAATAATTTTGCTCTAATCAATAATTTTGACAGTTTAATTTCAAACATTTCACACGAGAAGTACAATGTAGACCAAAGCCAATTATCAATAAGCTTGGGCCAGCACCTGCTGGTGAAAACCAAGTTGTGCTGACAACAGTGAGTGAATGTGACCACCAACATACAAATGGAAACATCACAACACAGCAAGCTCGTTAATTAGTATCATTATGACTTTACCTAACAGTCTGACATCTGTCCGATTCAATGCAGGGAATCAGCAGAACCACAAGGTCTTGTATAACTTTCAACTAAACATTAGCTAGCACTCTAAGTACACAAACACACAGGAAGGGTGGGGGACTGAATACAAACACACTGAAGGTACACAGCCAGGACCAAATACACTCCCTCTCATCATACACTCTATTCCAAGTTACCTCCAGTGAACTGCGAATTATATCGTCAAAAGTCTCCAGGCGTTCTCTGTGCTGAGGCTGCTGCTGAGCTCAAGGCAATGTGTGGCAGAGAAACACAACAAGCAGCGATCAAACAGGGCAGCCCCACATGCAGTAAGCAGCAATGCATCACAGTGACCACTAGAGGTCTGACATGAGCTGCCACATTACAGCTGAAAAGATGTTTTTGGTTCCCTATGTGTGCACAACAGAAAGGAATGACTTGTTTGTGACAAACCTCAACTTCAGTGTTTTAATTAGTGAATCCTTTTAAAAACAAACTTTTGGGTTTTGCTTTTAAAGTATATCTTAATGAAAAGAGAAGGGCTCGCATATGGCCTGCTCATAAAAATTAAGGGAACACTCGATCATCACAGTCTAAACAAAAGTCAGTTAAATAGGGTTTATCAATCTGTCTACTTTGGAAGCATAAGCCATTTTAAATCCATTTCACCTGGTTTGGTGCAAATGAAAGTGATCAGAGGCGCACCAGAGAGACAACAACAAGATGATGCCCAAAATAAAAGGGTTTGCCAGCGACCACTGCTCTCTCCTTCTCTCTCCTGGCTGACTTTTTCTCTAGTTTTCATACAGACAGTATGATGGTATCTGCAGCCAATTCAGGTTGCACAGGTAGTCAGGCTCCTCCAGGATGGTACATCCATATGTATTGTCGCAAGAAAGTTTACGGTGTCTAACAGCATAGTCTCAAGGGTGTGAAGGGGATCCCAGGAGACAGACTGTTACATGAGGAGAGCTAGACAGAGCCTTAGAAGGGCATCAACCAAGCAGTAGGACTGATACCTGATCCTATGATCAAAGAGGAACAGGAGGAGCACTGCCAGAGCCCTACAAAATTACTTTTAGCTGGCTACTCGTGTGCATGTTTCTGACAGTTTGGTCAGAAACGGACTCCACAAGGGTGGCATAAGCACCTAATGTCCTTTGGTAAGACCTGTGGCAGGTCTACCTCAGCACCCTTCACAGATAAAAACAGGCTCACGTTGAGCACATGTGACAGATGTGAAAGAGTGTGGAGAAACCGTGATGAATGGCTGGGATGAAGGACAATGCCCAGCCTCATGTGGCCAGAGTGTGCAGGCAGTTCCTCCACAACGCAGGCACTGATGCCACTGTCTGTCCAGGAGCTTACTGATGTCCTGATCCAAGTATGGGAGGAGATCTCCCAGGACACCATCCATTGTCTCATCAGGAGCCCAGACATTGTTGGGAGTGCATACAGGCACGTTCGGGTCATAAAAATCAGCGGGCCACATTATGATGGAAATATGACTGGACATAATTAAAATTGATCATTTTGGTTTTCACTGACCATTGTTACACTAGTTTGTTCTCAACAAATCACACAATATACCTCAGTAAAAATGTTCAACTTCAATCAGAATCCTTTATTAATCCCAGGAGGGAGATTATTTAATATTTCATTCATCAAGATGTGTGTGATTTAAGTGTTCTCTTAATTTTTTGAGCAATGTATGATGTTAGATAAAAATTATTCCTTTAAAGTATGTCTAACATAAAACAATCTAATTTAAAAAAGGTGCACAAAGAAAAAAGTCAGAACATATTTATGGGTCAGAAGTTTAGGCACACTTGTTCTTGGTAGAGTATTTCTTTATCTGTCATCATTTTCCACATTTTACAATAACAGTAAGTCATCACAGCAACAAAATAACATTAGCTGAGTTCTTCAGTGACCTACAGTAAGTTCAGCTTTCTTCACATACTGAATGATGATATTGTACTTTACACCAAATATGTGTATTCTGATCCTAGCTCACTCTGTCACTTAATAATTGTTTGGAATAAACCATTAACAGCCCAGTGAGAGAAAACTAAACCATAAATGCACCTTTAAAGACACCCAAAGAGTGTTCAGGATGATCAGAGATACGACTTTAAAATTTCTCATTTCCAAACATCACTGATGCTCTGCTATGACTTTTATTTGTTCAACACAAATTTTAAGAAATTTACATTTTAAAGTGAAAGCTAATCATCCTGATCATTCTTTCTGTGTCTTTAAAGGTGCATTTGTGGTTTAGTTTTCCTCTCACTTGGCTGTTAATGGTTTATCACAAATAATAATTTAGTAATAAAGTGAGCTGGGACCAAAATACACATATTTGGTAGTGAACACAATCTCATTGTTCAGTACAGTTAAGAAAGCTGAAAGGTCACTGAAGAACTCAGCTGATGTTTTGTTGCTGTTGACGGCTTACTGTTATTGTAAAATGTGAAAAATAATGACAGATACAGAAATACACCACCAAGAATGGGTGTGCCCAAACTTTTGACTGGTACAGTATCTGCAGCCATGAAAAACTACAAAAACAAGAAAAAAAGGTAATTCCACTGCAATTACAGGAACATTATCACAATTTTTAGCGCGTCTCCCACCTTTTCTAAATTTTACACTGAGAATACACACCTCCATGACTAAGTAAAAACTGGCGTGAGGCAGTGGGACTCATTGAGCAGCAGTAAAACATGATCAGAATCACCAGAAACATTAGTGTATGTGGCTAGGTTTAGCTACATCCCATGTTAGTTACTGGTCCAAAAATATCCAGACCTTGCCTCAGTACAGATTGTCTGAAGCTCCCTACACATTACAAAAGCCACACCTTTATTTACTCTGCTTTTGAGCAAACAAACCCAGGCACCAAGTGCACAGAGTAGATCAGAAAAGACAGTGAGCACCAGGGAGCTGCTGGGTGCAAAAAAATATCACTGAATGCACTTCAATATTAATGATAATTAATGTTTTTCTTCACTTATGCATCTGTTATTGTTCCAACCAGTAACAAAGATGGGTAGAGGTTCAGTAAGAATAAGAGATAAAATCATACACATGAAGCTGAAAAAAAAAAAATTTCCACAGCTGGGTGATAAGCCTTCCTGTCTTGCAAACGATGCAGGAAGTGTTTGAGTACAAGCAGCAGTGTGTGTCTGACAGTGTATAGTGACAGCAAGTGTGACTGCAGGCAGAAAAAAAACCAAGATACTCACTCTTCCGTGTGCAAGGGAAACATTAGCCTCAGCCTTGGTTCTTTCTGCTTCATCATAGGTAGGTAACGTAGTGGCCACATTGTATGACGGAGGCTTGGGGAAAACCCCATCTTCCTTGTAGTCAAAGTATGCTGAAGGACAAATAAGAAACAGTTTCAAACACATGGTGAGAACTCAAACAATGTTGCTCTTTGTATAATTTTTAATTCTGGCAAAGAGATGTGATGCTTTTATTTCCAAAACCAACAGTATTTAACATGTGTTCTCAAACATTCACCCTCCGAGGAGCTTAGACAGCAACTGGTGACTAAGTGGAAAAAGTGAAAGAGTAGATTCTCCTTATTTTGTCCCTTTTAGCCTCTAAAGGACGAGAATAGTCAGAATAACTAGCCTAAGGTATCCACACAGTTTGCTTGATAACATCTCTTTCTGAGCTACATGCTGCATTTGCCTGGCTACTTATTCAGACTATTAGAGCTGCAAAGTGGACACTGCAGTTAATAACACATTAGCAATAATGCCCCATATGAGGAATTGTATTGTTGACAAGTTTGACTAATCATACGGGGCCATGTTTCCTCAGGTACGCCTATGCAGACCAAAATCAACACCACTGCAAAGACCTTAGCCCCAGGGAAAAATCCTTTTACCACAATTGTCCTCTGCAATGCTGCTGTACGGTGGAGGAGCACCCGCTGCTACCTGTGGACTCTCTTCTGAGTCCTCCTCATTGGACAGCTGTAAGAGGGAGATAAAAAAGTTCATGATTCAAGCTGTGATGTATATATGTGTGCTGCTTTCCATTTTTTTTTCATAAATACTATTAGCTAGAGAAGCTCATCCTGTCAGGATCTCTCCTGCTTATAATATTTTGGCCTTCCACCAGAGGAAAATAAAGAGGACTGATTTTTAACCTTTTTTTTCCTAAGAGGGGTTTAATTTACTCAAGTTTAAAATACACAGTTGCTTCTAAAATGGCCAAAAATAACAGGAAATGCAAAGACTTCTGTTAAGTCTGATAACACAGATACTTCTCCTTAACTATAAGGAGGCAGGAAAAAGCCTGCCTGTTGTGAATTAGTATCGAAACATCAGACATCTGGCCTACTTATAAGGAACTTAAACACAACATCGATACAATCACCAGACAAATAAAAAAAAAACCTGAGCCAGCATTAAGAGAAGATTTTCACAGAACATGAGCATTACATGAGAACCAACCCCAATGTGTTTCTCATTTCTCCTTTTTTGATAGCAAGGAAAGTGTGAGCAGATCAAATGTTAAAAGACAACCCAACACATTTTGTAAGTTTGTTGCTGAGAATTTTTTTTTGCTCCTAGTTCAGCTGAACAAGACTTCAAAACTAAGCTTATTTGTTTAAATTATTGATATATTAATATCCTGGAACACTGGCTTTGCTGATTATATTAATGTAAACTTAGTTCTCTTTAATGTCAGTACATCTGGATCAACAGACATGCAAATGCTACATCTAAGACATGGGTGCGTATAAATAGAAAATCAAGTTCCTCATCTCATGTCCCACAGCACATCTCAAACTAAATAAGAGATTATAACTACCATCTAAATTTCTATCTTGAGAAAGCAATACACTTCTCATAAACTAAAACACTAGCTGGTTCTGCATTCCTCCCCTGTAGATGGGTTTGACTGTTTATTTGTGTTGCTAAAAATATTTTGTAGTACATGGTTACAGTACAGGATGTACAGCAATTAACTTAAGAATGATGCAAAGTCAGCATCTGCAGAAACAAACACAGGCTCCATCTCTTATAGTCTACATCCAGCACAGGAAGCTCTTCTGCACATCTCCAGTGGCTTCCTGATGCTTTGACAAAAAACTAGATGAATATGGAAATAACAATGGTTATTCTTAACATGCTCTTTCTTTTTAGTTTGTTTGCTTTAAGTGATTCTTTACATTATCCATTGCCTAGCATCCCATGCTTTTAATTTTGCTGAACGTGTGTTTAGCATGGATGTAAATATATAAGTAGAAAGTCCTGAGCACCCCTAGCCATGGATTCCAAATCCAAAAGAACAATCGCTGTTTGATCTGTGGTTGGATTAAAAACTGGCCTATTTATTTTACTATTATCTTTACAGTTGTTATTTATTAGCAAATTAGGGTACTCTTAATTTGATCCATTTGCACAGCAGGTCTCAAAGTGGTGTTTAAAATGGGCCTGTACATGCCAATACATATTTTCTCCCCTGCATCACAACTGCTCCGTTGTTTTGGTACTAAAAGCAAGATTTAAAAAAGCAAGAATTTTTATTATTCTAGCTTTATAATTTCACCTGTTAGTAATCCTGATATTTCAAAAGACTGCGTCACCTTCACCAATAGCTTTTGCGGTTCCTTACAGATATTTTTTGCTCAAGAATTCCTCCAAATGGCTCTTTTAATAGTAAAGGTTGCCGGCCCTTCCTCCAAAGTCACATGTTTAGTCACTTACAGTGCAGTGTCTAATGTGTTTGGACATCAGTTATTTCAGCAAACACCAACATGAATAGACTTGCACTGCAGACTGTCTGCTCTATTAACAATAGCAACACGCCCACTTGTGAAGCCAGGGAGATCAGATGTCCCTCTTTATGTGGGGCCACACAGCAGTTTTGCCCCTTGTCCCGCTGTCACTCATCTTGAGACAATGTCCCACCTTTTGACTGGCTCTACAGGACATGGACTTTTCTTAAGTCTGGCTTGAACCCAATGCATGTGAAGAAATCAGGGCAGGCTTTCTATTACAGTCGAGTGAAGGTTAGGCTGTCTGATGCTGTGGCCATCAGCGAAAGTTACAAGTCACCTGATGGAAACATATGGCACTTTTTACATAAAGGGTCATTTAGTTTTTCAGATTTCATTTTTCTATCTTTCACATTTAAATTTAATAGTTTACTGTTCAAACTTTGAGTGTTTATGGGATATTGCACTTTTTACGTATAGTTAAACCCTTTTCATTTCTTTAAATATATTTATGTCTATAGGAGCATCTGTAAGGCAAGTAACCCCAAAATCAAGCAGCAGCTTCTGAAGTTATTTTTCAATTTTTCACAAGGCTTGAAGTGACACAGGCTGCGCAGCGGCTGACATAAGACAGTATTTATTTAGCGATTGTATTGGAGTTGGAATATAGTTGACCTTCAGATGCTGAATGCCAATTCCACAACACTGCAAGCTGTTATTTTGTAAGCTGAATGTGAAATATTCAGACTTCCTTCCCACACTGAGTTTGCTGGGATCTGGTCAGTCTAGGCGGTCCCCAAAAGTTTAAACATTCGAGTTCCTTCTCAGCGTTGGATTTTTATTTAGCCAACAAGCTTTCAGGCAGTAAGCAGACACGCCGCGTCTGAAGAGACGGAGACAAAAAGCCCGAACACACTCGGGTTCAACAGCCCTCGATGACTGACGCTAACGCCCAACTGAAAAGGCTGGAGTCTCGTCAGCTTCGCTCGATGAAAATAAGAATCGTCACACTGTAATCGGCTTAAATCAATCGACGACATCCATCTTTACATGACAGGAAGCTGCCGCGTTTCAAACGGTGACACGAAATGACACCTGGGAAGACTTCATTCTCTCCGACAACACTGCGAGGCTAGCCATATTTAGCCGCTCCTAAACCCTTAACCGTAGCTTAAAAGTGTCCTCCTACCTGCTGATATTTCGTGCTAGATTCGGCCATTTCCCGTTTCGACAACCGAACGATTCGCCACCCAGACGACCAAAGAGAAAGAACTTATATAACAGCACAAACTGAAAACTCGACCGTCGCCACAACGGTCAGGTTTCTGTTTCAGCTCTGCCTGGAAACAGTGAAGTTACACTGATTAGCGGCACAAGGAACAGAGAGCTTCCTGTTTGCGTTTCAAAATAAAGCCCACTTTAAAGCATAATCTTCTTTGTGGTAGAGAAGTGTGTTCGCTGCCGTTTTCAGTGTTTATATCCCCTCACATATTTATACTGGCCTATTAGGGTCACTGAAAGTTAAAAAAGGTGAGTAGGGTGGGCTACATTTCTGAGGAAAAAACCTCTGAATTTTCAGGAAGCCCTAAATTTATGATGAAAAAGTGGCAAATTTGTCAGAAAAAAAACCACTGAAAATAGTGTGTTTTGGCCAACAGCGCTCATTGCTTTTGCTGTGCTTTGGGCCAACTTTGGATGATCTTATCAAATTATGCATTTCAACTGGATTTGGCAACAAGAAAAAGAAAGAAATCCTTTATTCGTCCCGCAATGGGGAAACTTCAAATCCTCCACTCTGCTGATGTTATTCATATATAGTTCTACATGCAGTTTTGAATTTATACACACACATGCACAAACAGAACTCAGTAGACATGCATGGAGAGGTGACAGAGCAAGAAAGGCAGCCAGTGAAGGCGCCAGGGGAGTTTGGTGCCTTGCTCAAGGGCACCTCGGCAGTGCCCAGGGGGTGAACCATCACATCTCCAGCTTCCAGT
The DNA here is from genome assembly GCA_015106775.1 of Etroplus canarensis. NCBI lineage: Eukaryota > Metazoa > Chordata > Actinopteri > Cichliformes > Cichlidae > Etroplus > Etroplus canarensis. The sequence goes on along the minus strand of VUQH01000172.1, from coordinate 2,287 downwards.
CCACCCTCCATATATAGTGGTCCATACGGGCGTTGAACCAGTGCTCAGGCAACGTTTTCCTTGTTCCCGCTTTTCCAGGTGCGCTGGGTGAGTCTCGTTGACTCCCTGGTTCCCGATCCAAGTCCCAACGGACTGAGCCACTGCCGACCCCAGAAAAGCCCAGAATCACTATATTATCATAAGCATCCAGCATGTATGAGCAATTTCTCACCTGGGATTAAAAAAGTATTCTGATTCTGATTCATCCCCATGGGTCTGTGTGGAGACTGTGGGTGACTACACAAGTATCTACATCAAACACACAGAAGCAATCTACAAAAACAGCCAGAGCTGTCTCTATTTTCTGAGATGACTCAGGTCCTTCAGCATCTGCTGGATGATGCTCAGGATGGTTTATGAGTCTGTGGTTGTCAGTGCCATCCTCTATGCTGTGGTGTGCTGGGGCAGCAGACTGAGAGCAGCAGACACCAACACACTCAACACACTGATCCACAAGGCCGGTAACATCGTGGGTGTGGAGCTGGACTCTCTGACAGTGGTGTCAGAGAGGAGGATGCTGTCCAAGTTAAGGACAATACTGGACAATCCTTCACACCCTCTCCATGAA
>VUQH01000170.1:0-30035 GCA_015106775.1 Etroplus canarensis | reverse complement strand
ATTTATACAAAATATATATATATATATATATATATATATATATATATATATATATATTTATATTGCACAATAGTGTATTTCTGAAAAAAAGAACAATTTTCCCCCCCTGGGATTATAAAGTATTCTGATTATTGATGTCTGTCCTCCATTGGCAACGGTGCAGATTGTAAAGTTGAATAGCAGATGGAAAGAAAGACCTACAGTAATGCTCCTTCAGACACTTGGGGTAAAGTAGTCTGCCACTGATGGAGCTCTCCAGTGCCCTCAGAGTGTCATGCATGGGATGAGAGTCATTGTCCAGCAGGGATGTTGGCTCTCCCACCACCTGCACTGGCTCCAGGGGGCACCTCAGGACAGAGTTGGCCTTCTTTATCAGTTTGTCGACTCTCTTCCTGTCGGCAGATGGGATGCCGCTGCTCCAGCAGACCACACCAGAAAAGATGGCTGATGCCACCACAGAGTCAAAAAAACAGGTCTTCTGGAGTGCTCCCTGCACACCAAAAGATTGTAGTCTCCTTAGTAGATAAAGCCTACTCTGGCTTTTCTTGTAAAGTGCATTTGCATTTTGTGTCCAGTTCAGGTTTGCAAATTGCCTCATATGTATGAATATGACAACTTTTTGTTATCATTTTAGCAAGATAAAATGCTTGGTAGAGCACAGTAGTGAACAAAATTATAATTATTGTGGTCTGTATTGAGATCATAGTTAGCTGGACTTCTCTTTAAGTTACAAGTGAGTCACAGACAGAAATAAAACATATCTTAAGACATCCCAGAAATAATTAGAAAATTCTTTAAAAGATGCGTTGAAGGCAAGGCAAATGATGAGAAAACAGGAGAGGGATTCAAAAACATTGCCACATAACTTTCTTTCAGTAAGACTGTTTTAAGGGATTAAAAAGACCAGTAAGAAACGCCCAGGTGCATGAAGGCACAAGTCCTTCATGTGCTGTATTTTGGAGCAGAGCCATTTAATGGTTTAACAAGGATGAGTAAAATTTTAAGATCAGTTGTTAAAATCCAGGCAGCAGCTTTGTGGATTTAATGCAGTAACTTCAAACATCATGCATGACACTTTTTAAAATATTTTTATTTTATTTGTTGCTCCTTAGTGTACCTGATAGCTTAGTGGTTTGCACATTCGCCTTACAAGTGAAAGGACCCTAGTTCAATTCCAGGTGGGGACACAAGCCTGTCGCCATGGAAGATTACATCAGGAAGGCCATCTGGCATAAAACCTCTGCCAAATACCAATGCAGATTAATTCATTGTGGCGACTCCTTGGTGGAGAATACAAGGGAGCAGCCTGTGAGGGGGGACTACTCACGGAAGCTGGATTGTGCCATGATTCTTCATTACCTTACTGAACAGAAGTCTGCATTTACCTGTTTTTTCCCATTTGATGACATTTAAGTAAATTTAAGCTGCAAAATTAAAAAAGTTTCTTTTTTTAATCATAGTTCTGATGTTTTTCTTTTGTGGGGAAAGTGAAACTTCTTTGATGGGTGATTTAAATATTTTTAAATATGCAGAAAAATACCTGAAAATAATTTCAGAATTGTTTCAAGCTTTATTTGCAATTGAATGTAAATTTCAGTTTAATATATGAGATATGCTTAAAATTTTGTAGTCATATTGTTAATCAGGCAAAGTTTTACATTACCCTTAGCACTGTCTGCAGCTCATGGATGGTACAGATGATGTTGCTGTGTCTCTTCTCTTTAACTTAGTAGGTTTTGGGGGGGGAAATTGCTGCAAAAATTATAAAAATGACCTCAGAATTTTTGCTTTCTGACTGTAATTTGTATACTATGTTTATTTTTATAGAGTGAATATCAGATCATATATCCAGGGGATTTTTTGCCTCAAGACAGGCCCCTTGATGGTTGACCGCACATATAGGTATCCATCCAGCAATTTTTTTGGTACTTATTCGGGTACAGGTTGCAGGAGCAGCAGTCTAAGCAGAGACGCACAGACCCCCTCTCCTGGCCACCTCCTCAAGCTCTTCTGGGGTAACAACAAGGTTTTCCCAACCCATTTGAGAGAAGTAATGCCTCCAGTGTGTCCTAGGTCTGCCCAGGAAGCTCTTCCTGGTAGGGCCTGCCTGAAACCCCTGACATCTGCCCAGTCAGACGCTTGAACCACTTCACCTGGGTCTGGGCTATGTGGGCCCCTCCCAAATGACCGAGCTCCTCACCCTATCTCTAAGCGATAGCCCAGACTCCCTTTGGAGGAAGTTCATTTCGATCACTTGTTTCTGTGATCTCTTTCTTTCGGTCACTACCCACATCCCACTCCACTCTCCCATCACCTGTGAGCATGATCCTGCAATACTTAACCTGCTCCACTTGGGGCTGCAACTTGTCCCTGATCTGGAGGAATTGAGTGTGTTAACCTTTTTGCACAGAAATCTTGTGGGTTCCCAGTTTATGACCAGTTGATAAACAAAAATGTAATTTTTTGAGAAAATGACATGCCAGTTACTAAAAGTGGAATGAAAAAAACAATTTATTATATCACAGCCATATGTTGTCCTACCATCGACCCCTCTGAAACCCTGCGCTGTAACCTAACATGCACCTTCCTAGACATGTGATTACCCATTGTGTTGGTGCTGCCATGACTGTGAATGGTCTGTTCAGTACCGTTATTTCTTCCTGTACATTTTCAGCTATTTTTCTTCTGTCTCTTTTTGAATTGACTGGAAGAGAATGGATAAACTCAGAGAAGAACTCCATCGGCAACTGCTGTATTTGTGGCAAAATTGCAGTACAACCTAGGCACACCATGCACAAGTATAAACGCTGGAAACGTTAGCCATTTGTGTAGGCTACGTTGTAGGCTTTAAGTATAAAATCACACATGAGAAAGATTGGTCTGCAAATAGTCTGTTACCTTACTTAACCGAAGTTGGTTCTGTTTCCTATTATTTTGACTGTCTAATTTTTTAAATCTTAAAATGTATTTATCAAACTCCTACTTTTAAAAAAAATCTTGATTAATTTTGTTTTCTTTTTATCGCACTTCTGGATATTTTTCATTTGGAAGGCCAAAGCTCCTTTTGTGGATGCCAAGATTTTTCATATGCAGGGAAAACCCTGTCAGGTCTTAACAGTCTAATGCTTCAAATAACTTTGTTCTTACTCGACATCTCACATCTTTGCCAGCTCGTCCTGATTATAATTGCTTACATTTTGCTGCAGGTTGTCACCATGAATTCCGTATTATCATCTGTGCGGTCCCTCATGCAGATGTTTGATGGCAAAGCCAAAGAGTTCGTCCATGAAATCGATAATATCCACATGGTTTGGCTTGAGGAGATCCAGCAAGAAGCCAACCGCATGTTTTCCAGGCAAGCTTGAGTTATTTATATTCCAGGTTTCAGTTTTATGAATATGGTGTTCCATGTAGCTCTACTTTCTACTTGTCTAACAGTTTTCTAATAAAGCCATTTGGTTTTATTTCAGAGATTTTAATGCTGAACCCGAATTAATGCCGAAAACACCATCACAGAAGAAGAATAGTCGCAGGAAGCGTGTATCTTTGGGCCGTCAGGATGAAAATCAAGCAAGACGAAGGCTTGTCTTAATTACTGTTTTAGTAAAGGCTAAATTTAAAATTTCCAGCTCAAGCCAACTGAAACATTCTGCACCTGCTCTAATTCTGTTTGCCTTTTCTGTCTAGATTCTCAAAGGGAAGGCGCAGTAACCTTCGTGGCTCCTCTGTTAAGTCACTGAACTTCATTGCTGAAGAGGAACCCGTTCCTGAGGCCTCCACCTCTGAAGCCAGCAACACTGCACAGCCCAAACGTACCACTCGTAGAAACAAACAGACACAGCCTGAAGTGGTGGAGGATGCGAGCCTGTCACCGCGTGGGAGTATTAAAACTGAAGAGGTGCAAAACAAGAAGCCAGACCTGGTGAAGGAAGAAGAACTGGATAAAAACAAGGAGGTGAACAATGCTGAAGGTGAACCAGCTAGCCACGCTCAGGCTCCTGTGTTTTCTAAGATACCCTCACCTGAGGTTGTTGTCAGCATCTCTTCTGCAGACCGCTTGTCTGCTGAGCTTGCTAAACAGCCAGAGCCCTCTCCTGGCCGTACAGCTACTAAGATTGCAATAGCTGAAACTGCTCAAAGCTCACGGCGTAGCTCTGTGCGGTGCTCCCTTAAGCTACGTCACTCACTGGCTGGTCTGCGGCACAGTATGACCCAGGAATCTGTTCGGCGTGCCTCACGCCGCTCTATGCTTAAGAGGAAGGCCACTCGCATGGGCAACTCCACGTGCAGCAGCAACAACGTTAGTGGTAAGAAATGAGCTGTAGTTGTTTTTTTTTTTTTTTTATAACTACATATTCTGCCTCCCTGGTTACTAAAGGGGTGTGCAATATTTGACTCTTTTTATATTATTGCAGAGGACTCTTGCATAGAGGAGGAAATGGATAAGGAAAATGTTGAAGTGTAAGTAAAAGGATCTCTACAGTAATGTCATTTATGTTGTAATTTCACTGGACATGATAATGACATGATTGTGTAAGTTTTCTGACCTGTCTCCTTGAATTCACCGATCCTTAAATGGTTTCTTTAACCCCGAACCAATGAGCAGGAGCTCAACCCAAGAACCTTTTTATCCCTAGAAAATATAACTACGTGCAACCTTTTTTTCTCTCTGACCGCCTCAGAGACACTGCACACTTTCCGTCTACCAGGCTCCACTAATGTAATGCTCTGCCGACTGATCTACCTGAAAATATTTTAAATCATCAGTTTACAGTTGATTTTCAATTCTGCTCATTCTGAGCTTATTTGGACCAGATTGAAAGTAAAACCTGAACAAAGAGAACAAACCTGTTTTTTTTTAGTCTGTAAACTGGCTGTGTGTCAGCTTCTGTATTAGTTTTAAAATACATTTTATACATTTTTAAAGCACTTCATGGTCTTGCTTCAGTGTGTCTCGCGTATTGACAGCTTAGAACCAGTATGGCCCCTCAGGTCCTCTAGCACAAATCTGCTATTTGTTTCAAAATGCAGGACAAGAACCTATGGGCTGGCAGCTTTTGGCTTTTATCTGGAGCTGTCAGAGAAACTGAGAGCAGCTGGAAGTGTAAAAAAAATCCCAAAATTTACAGCCTACCTCTTTATCCTGATTAGGCATCAGTTATTTTATTTTTATCCTCATTTTAACTAATATCAGAATCAGAATATTTATTTTTATTCTATTTTATTGTATTGTCTTTAGAATGTTTACATTTTTATTTACAATACTGTGTAAAAGTCTTAAGCAACCCTTATTTCTGTATATTTTGCTTGGGAAATGGGTGCAATCATTTACTGAAACATGGGCAAACAAAAATGGAATACAGCACATATGGCAAAAAAAAAACAGTTTGTACAATTCTAAAGAGCTTAAAGTCAGTATTTGCTATGACTGCTTTTATTCTTCCACACAGCTTTCTTGTCATTTCTTTAAGTAGCCTTCAGGAATAGTTTTTGAAGGACATTCTAAGCTCTTTGGATGTTGGCTGCACTTTGTTCTGTTTGTCTGCCACTTCTATTGTTCTCCTCTTGTCCAGTTTTAAGGATACACTGCAAACCATCTCTCTCTCTCTCTCTCTCTCTCTCTCTCTCTCTCTCTCTTTTTTAATTGTCCTTAATTTACTTTCATATGCTCTTATTCACTTGTAGGCTAGTTTACCTTTTTAACTTATTTTTGATATTTCCTCTTAATGTCCTTGAAATTGCATAAAATAGCATACCATTTGCTTTTTTTTATTACCTGTAGTTTTGTCAGTCATCTGTGTACCAGCAGCAAAGGTGCTAATAAATAAAGTTTGATGTTTGTTTACTGTTTTAGTGTGTCAGAAGCTGTACCTGTGGACGCTGCCACATCTGAGGAAACTCCAGAGGTATTTACATGTTACTTTAATTTTTAAAAGGTTCTGACTTTGAAATTCGGGTTTGTCATCGATCAGCATTTGATCACCAGGTTGTGCAACTATCTTTTGGACGTGTTACTCGTTCTGTGGCTGCAAACTCACCCAAACTGGCTCCCCCATCGTTGTTTATCAATGAGCATAAAGGGAACACTCCCAACAATAAAAAAGGTATTGGAGCGCACTATTTATTTAAAAAAATATATTATTTCATTGAATTGTGTGTCACTTTATTTAGCAAACATAAATTGCAAACATACATTTGTTTGTCTTTCAGTTGCCACTCAGAAACAGAGTTCCCTCTCTGCTCGGAGGTGAGTGCAGTCTCAGTGTGCTGTCCCGTCAGAGAACAGATTGACATACTACTGTGATATGTAAGTACATATCAATATGTAGGAAAAACGTAAATAAATTCTGCATTGTCTTTTTTCTGATTTTTAGATCAAGTCGCAGCACTAAACGCAAAGCACCTGATACTGTAGATGAAAGTCCCACAAAGAGGTGCTCTCCTCCTAAGAAAAGTCAAAGTGTAAGCTGCAAAAATCTTAGAAATAAATGGTGAATGTGGAGGCATGCATTTTCATTTCAGATTTTAAGTGGATTTCTTAAGCTTTAACGCTTCCTGTTTGTTCTCAACAAACAGGCAATCAGACCCCACATGAAATCTTTTCTCCACACTGTGCAGAAGAATCAGATGCTAATGATGACTCCAAATTCTCTTGGCCGGACCGTTGTGATGAAATCCTTCATTAAACACACCACTCCTCTAAAGATTGATCCCAAGGTAAGCTGTAAACATTGCAATGTTGTGGAAAGTTTCCAGAACTAAATTTAAAGGCTTATAGCTGGTGTTCATTATCCAGAATAAAATACTGACTAACCACTCTGCACAGGCCCAGTATAGTCATGGTATTGCAGTGAATTAAAAATTATATAACTCTTAATCAGTATTACTGCTGTAAAAAGGTATCTTTCATCAGCGAGTGTCCCTCAATCCCTAAAATGTTGACACATGGTTGAGATATGACTTTATATGGTCCTTATTTGGATATGTTTTCTCCCCTCAGCTGAACGCTAGTATAGTGGTAAGTGTAACGTTTAATGTTGAACCACTGTATGTTTGTGGGCATTTGCTGGTGTTAAATAATCCCATTGTACAACCTGATTAAACTTACACTCATTTAGCACTTTCTTCAGTTAAGCCTCTTTCCCACTGACACATTTTAATGTTTGGCCATTTGTAAAAATGTAAGTTTAAATTAAATTGGACTCTTACGCTTTTTACGTGCATGACACCCAGCTGTATGTAATCATCCTAAAGCATATCATGGTAACTGAAGAGTGTAATTTTGCTGTGTGCATGTGTGGAAGGGGCCTCTAAAGATTTCACTGACAGTCTAAACTACACTTGAGAGTTGATGATGCTTCTTATCTAATGGGTCACTAATGGTCTTTGTTTCTATTGTGTTTTATAATCTAACAAACCTTCAACCCACCTAAAATAGTTTTGGTAGCCTCAGCAAGTAGTGACATTTGATCATGAAGTAAAATCCATTTTAACCTCCGGCTCTAAGCCTCAAGTAGACTTGTCTTTTTTAATGAAACTGATCTGTTCATGGATTAATATAACACTCAGAGATCACACTGGGAGTTAAGCTATTGTTCTCTTTATGGAAACTGCATTGCACTTAACAATAACTTGTAATCCTATTCAGCTACTCATGGCATTTGTACATTGCTGTGTTTGTACTGGGTAGTTCTGTCTTGGTTTCTCTTTTTTGTAATGAAGTTTTTCACATTTTAGGTTGTAGATAATATAATAATAATAATAGTTGAGCTAAGGTGGCTGACAAAGCCTGTTTGAAACAACTTGATCGCACCAGACTTGCCATTAAAGACTAGGATTGTAGGAAGTGGATAGTATTTTCTTAGTCTATTAAATGTATTGTTTTTTTAGCATGTATAATAATTTCACATAATCTGATGTACAAGATATAGCCTGACCATGAAAGTAACACGTGGTCTCTTTGAATGAATGTTTGCTTTTATTTTTGTAAAGGGGCTTTTTTTCTCATTAATGCACCCAATTTTTGATTATTTCTAATGTTTTCTGACAACATAAGTTCCCTAAATTTGCAGTCCCTCCTTGTTTTCTGTTTCTCAGACAAAAGAGCTTCACAAACTGGAAGCACTTAAAAAGAAGCAGGAGCAAGAGCAGGAAAGGCTGAGGAAAATGGAGGAGGAGAGGAAGAGGAAACAGGAGGAACTCAAAAGGTTAACACATCTGTCAAAGCCAGACAAATAAGACTGTCATTTGTCTTTTCTTTTAGATTAACTTTAAAATTGTCTTCTAGGAAGAGGGATGAGAGGTTAAAAAGAGTATTTGAGGCCAAGGTAAAAGAAGAGCAGAGGGAGGAAGAAAAGAAGAAGAAAATTGAGCAAAAGATGGCTCAGATTGATGAGAAAAATGATAAGGTATGTAACAGGTTTGGTAGGGCGGAATCTGTATATTCAACTTAAAAGGACGCGATCCACTTTTGTCCAGTCTTTGATGTTGTACCTCTCCGTGCAGCGTCTGGCAGAGGAGAAGGCCAAGAAGAAGGTGGCCATAAAGCGGCAAGAGGAGCTGGAGCAGAAGAGAAAAATGGAAGAGGAGGCCAGAAAGAAGAAGATTCAGCAGGCGGTGAGGCAATGTTTTTACTTATAGTTGCTTTTGTAGCGTTTTGGCACTGCGACTGTTTTTCTTTGTGCAGAAGATTAACAAAATTAAAAACTCTTTGGAGATCTTCACACAACATACTGATGTTTGTTTATTTATTTGGCATTTTTTAAAATAACTGCGATTGCCTACTGCAAATGAATATCTTTATATTTTGTGGGGTTTTTTTTTAAAACCATCAGGAGGAAGAGAAGCGGCAGCAGGAGTTACTGGCTAAGAAGAAGGCTGAGGAAGAGGAACTCAGAGCTCGTAAAGCGCTGGAGCTGAAGAGAGAGCAGGAGCGTGAGAGGGAGAGGGAGCTGGAGAGGGAACGACAAGCTGCTGCTGAAAGGTCATGATGATTTTAATACTTCTAACAATAGAGATGTTCACAGAATAAGATTAAGTGATTTAGTACCTAATAAACAAAGAGCATTCATTACTGCAACAGTATCTGAATAGCTTTCATTTAACTGTGTGACGTTAAACCTTTTTATTTGTCCTGGGTTCAAATCATCCACTAATAATAATGGCATAAGTGTCGTGTGATCCGTACCGTATTTTTTTCTCTTAAATTGTGGTTACACTGAAAAGGTCAAGATCCCAAAGGGGTCAACAAACCACCACACGTGTTGAAGCTGACGTGACAATAAGCCAAATGTTTGTGGTGGTGGTGGTAAATTTTTCTGAACAGTGTCTTTTTATTTATTTATTTATTTTTTTAATGGTTGATTCCCCTGACAGTTTAAGGCAACTAATCGGCTAAAGTAAAGCCAACACTAATTATCAGATAAAACACAGCCACAGTTAACATTAATAGTTACAAGCTTCAGCACCAGCTGTTTAAGTTTTCTCTGTAGGTTTACCGCTTTCAAAACGGTTATAAATTAGTCTTTACTTGTCTCACCCTCACAGAAAGCAACAATTAACAGCAAAGTGAGCAAACAAAGGTCACTTCAGTTTTTTAAAGCAAAAGAATAAGTGACACAGTTAAAATGGAGTACTAGATATATATAAAATACCATACCTAACAAGAAAACCTTAATAGTTTGTAAAAAAAAAAAAAGTGTCCTATTTATGATTTTAACATTGAATATTTAAAAAAGTGAACTAAATTAAAGCCTATAAGATAAAAGATTTAAGTTTACTGCAGAGTTTGTTTTATTGATGTGATGTCTGTTTTTGTTTATTCTAGGGAGCGAGTGGAGAAAGAAAAGGCTCTCGCTTTGCAGCGTGAAGTGGAGAGAGCAGCAAGAGAGAAAGAAATGAGAGAACTGGAGGAGAAAAGGAAGGCGCTTGAAGAAAAAAGAAAACTGGTAGGAGGCTAAAATGTCAAACCAAAAAAATATATAATTCTTATAGTGTATTTATCAGATCAGGGATGTATTGCATTTAAACCCCAATGTTAGGCAAGCAAAACAACACATAAATCATAACCTGACTAATAATTCAGAAACAACAGGAATGTAGATGGCCTCAAATTAAAGCTAAGAATCTGCACTTTATTATATCACTGTATTTTGATTTTTTTTATATGTTGGTAAATGTAACAAAAGAAATTGTCCAAAAATACACTTCCTGACCAAAAAAGTCACCGTCTGGATTTAACTAAGCAAATACATAATTATATGCAGTGATTAATGTTTTGGCTGGCAACAGGTTATTTAACCCTAACCAAACAACCATGTCAGAGGACATATTATGTGATCATAGAAAAGATTGTACTCTGTTTCAGAAGGGTCAAATGATTGGCCTACATGAGGCAAAGAAAACAACTAAGGGCATTGCTGAAACTACTAAACTAGGTTTAGAACTGTCCAAGCATTATTTAGACTTGGAAGGACACTGGTATTTTTAAACAAATAAATGAATAAGCAAATGAAAGCAGGAAATTATATTTACTGCACTATGATGAAGAGTAGAAAAGGTGATTGTAACATGGTACGACTGTGAACTTTTCTTTCTTATAGAGCTGCATACACAATGTCCAACATTTGGACAGCTGTTACACTGAAACTTATTCACATCAAAACATGATCTGTTACAGCAGCTTAGGCATGCACTTCATATTGGCTGGAGCTGTAAAGTTAAAATATGCGGACACATAGTGACCCCGTTCGCATTTATGAATTAAGATTTCTTTCAGCAGCTGTTTGTGACTCTAGCAGCTGAGCTGTGTGATTGTTTTTGTTCCACTAGGAGGAGCAGCAAAGGCTGGCAGCAAAAGAGAAAGCTGCTAAAGAAATGGAAGCTGCTAAGCAGAGAGAGGCTGCTGCTAACAAACAGGTACGAGATTGGAAAACTGTACATTGGACCAATTAACATTGGTCCAGTGTACAGTTTTCCAAAGTATGAGCTTTTTTTCTGTGTATTTGTCTTATTTCTGAAATGAAACCTCTTTAGGAGGGGCCTATGAATAGGAAATTATTTATTGTTGAATGAAATCTACACTTCTGAGTAACTGTAATAACTTTTTTCCCTCTTTTCATGTAATGAAGACTTCTGCTGCTCTGAATGTGACTGTGGATATTGAGGTAAGAACCATAGACATTCACACTGCCACTTCCCACCTGAAGCCTTAAATAAACATGTGGAAATGATGAAATAAAAGTTTCCTACCTGCGCATTTATGGATGAGAAATGTCATGGATTGGTATTCACAAATTAATTTTGTTAGTAGGAAATGTCCATAAGTGTTGTTTGGTGACTGAAAACACACAAATCATTTATCTGAATTTTTTTAAAGAACTTAATTTGTTATTTTTGATCTTTTCAGCGCTCAGTAATGAGCACACCCGTAGCAAAAGGTGGTGGCCTTAACGTAACTGTGGATATTGAGGTAAACTTTTATAAGTTTTTGCACACATATTGATCAATTTCAGTATTATGGCAAAAAGTTCAAAAAAGATTAATGTGTTTTCTCCTCCTCCTGCAGCACTCCTCACCACAGTCATATGTCATCACGCCAAAGGGTAGCGATAAACCTCTGATTTTGTCCAAAAATCCAGATGATTATGGGATGGACCAAAATAGTGATGACTCTACTGATGATGAGTCTGCGCCAAGGAAACCAATTCCATCCTGGGCAGAAGGTATTTGATGTTCAGACCCTTAACTAAACCTAAGATGTAAAGCGTTGTCTCGTGTTACTCATGTAAATTTAGTCATGTTGTAAACTCACAAATCTTTGCCCCTAATAGTCTGTGGTAAAAGGAGTAAAACTAAAGTTACAGTAACATGATGTAATGTAACATGATTTCACTCACTTTGCTCTAAGCTGTCTAGCTGTCTGTCTGTCTCATTGCTTCTGTACACCACAATGGATTTATAATCAAAAGTTGAGATTTGATTTAAGTGCAAACTTCCAGCTTAAATTCTATGGGTTTGTCAAAATAATTGCATTAATTACAGTGATTTCTGTACATAATCACTCATTTTCAGGGGCTCAAAAGTAATGGGACAAACTAACAGAACTTAAAATATAAGAATTGTTGTTTAATAAATGAGCATTTTTGCAGCCAATGACTGTCTGAACTGTAGAACCAATGACCATATTCTGTTTTCTCCCTTGAGATGCTCTATCTGGCATTCAGTTGTTGGTTGGTTGTTTCTAGTTCTCTCTGCCTTCAGTTTTGTTTTTTAGTAAGTGAAAAGCTGCTCTATTGGGTTGAGATCAGCTGATTGACTTAAAGAAATAGGATATTCTTCAATGGTTAGCTTTTTTTGGGGTTGCTTTTGCAAAATGCTTTGGGTTATTATCCATTTGGTCTGAAGTGCTGTCCAGTCAGTGCTCTTTCTATCAGCAGTCACATCATCAGTAAGTACTAGTTATCTAGTTCTACTGGCAGCCACACATGCCCATGCCATAACATAGCCTCCATTATATTGGGCAGATGATGTGGTATGTTTTGCATCATGAGCACTTCCTTTCCTTCTCCGTACTTCCTCTTCTCTTCATGTTGGTTATTTTATTTTTATTTTCCAAAACTGGGCAGGCTCTTTTTAGATGTGTCCTGGAAAAATCCAAGCTGGCCTTCCTGTTCTTGAGCTTAACCAATGGGTTGCACCTTGTTGGCATCTCTTGATTGTAGACTTTAAAAATGATACACCTACCTCGTTTAGAGTGTTCTCACCTTGGCTACATGTTGTGAAGGGGTTTTTCTTAACCAAGAAAAGAATTCTCCAAGCATCCACTTTAGTAGTTTTCTTGTGGTCATCCAGGCCTTTTGGTGTTGCAGAGCTGGCCAGTGCATGGCATCTTTTTAAGACTGTTCTAGATTGTAGATATAGCCACTCCCAAGGTTTTTGCTATCTCTCTGATTGGTTTATTTTTAGTTTTTCAGCCTTATGTCCTCCTTCACTTGGCTCAACATCTCTTTGGACCTCATATTGAGAATTTCAGTGAACGGCTACTAAATGCAAGTTCACATCTTTTATCTGCTTAGTTTGTCATGGAATAAATGAGTGAATACGTCTCACAGGCCATAAAACTGCTTGTCGGTCAATTCTCCTATTACTTTTGAACATCTGAAAATGAGAAATATGTAAAAAATGCTTTGATTCTTAAAGAGTTTGTGCAGTTCTTTCTTCAAAACTAATTGGATTAAAGCTGAAAGTCTGCACTCTAATCACATTTAACTGTTTAAGTTAAAATTTGTTGTGCTGGTGTACAGAGACAAAATTACAAAAATTGTCATTGTTTTAAAACTTGAAGACCTACTTTTTTTTATTAGAAAAATAATTTCCAGTTCGCTCTACCTGAATGATCATTAAGCATTACAGCTTTCCCCACATTAGCTTTCAAGGATTAACAGCTCCAAATGTTTATCATGGTAGATTGATCCACAATGCAATATTGCAGATGTTTGTAGCGTGATTTCGGTTTTAAGAATTTTGATTCCTACAAAACTTAAGTTAATCCCATATACATAACTGTGACGCTGCATGTCTTTTAAATGTCTTTAAACTGAGCTTTTTGTATGTGCTCTCTTCCAGGTCCCAATCTGCAGCAGATAATTATGAAGCAATACTTCAACCCTCCTGATTTGGACTCTTTCTTTGGAATAATAGAGCCACCACGACTGGAAAACATCTTTTACAAGAGCAAGCCCAGATATTTTAAACGCACCAGCTCTGCAGTGTGGCATTCACCTCCAGCTGGAAAATAACATCTGTACAGTTCTACAGATTTATACACTGCTGTACAAAATTAAAATTTTGAAAGTCTGTTTCAAATAAAGTAACACGTTTTTTCAGAATGTTTTTTAAATGTATTTTTGTGTTCCGCATCTTAATGTCCCAGTACATTTTAATTTCCGTGATATTTGTTTTGAGTTTAGCGTTTTAGAGATTTATACTCGTAAATGAAAAGTGGGTGAAATCAATAGCACCAGTGATGGTTGAATTTTTTTTTTTTTTCTTTGAGAGTAAAGCAGAATGTGCAGCACCAGGGATGTGGCCATTTGATATTTATGGATGCAATTGTGTGCTATGGTATGTCAAACCTGCTATATTAAAGGTCTGTGCTTTAAAAAGATTTTGTCATTCAGCAGCTCACAGTTATGGCTTTCACTTAAAAATGCAGGGCTTTGTTGAAAACCAGTGGAAATTTAAAGCTCAGAAAAATGTATATCTTGGGAAATCCTCCTCTGATCAAAAGGCTTCTGTGGCCAAAAGCTCCAAAACTGCCACAAAATGGATTCTGTGGTGAGTTTTTAACCTCTACTGATAAGTTTGGTCTGTTTATTTCACAAAAGTAAGGCTTACCCCAAATTAGAAGTGACTTTTTTTTTGGTTTAGTGCAATTATTACAGTTTTGTATTTTTAATTTGTATTCTGTTTAACATCTTTAGTCTTTCACTTTAGTTTGGAGTGGGACTGCTTGTTTGAGTTTGGTTTTTTAGTTTTTATTGGTTTCCATTTTTTCAGTACTCTAGCTTGGTATTTGTCTGGCAGGATTTATGACGTTCTGTACAACACTTTAAACTGAATAACAGTACAAATGCTTGACAAATATCTCGATATTGATATATGTACCATTTATACATATCTATTGCATATTAGACAACCGGCAAGACCAAGGCTAGTTTAAATGTTGATGTACTTTTTTTAATGTTAATAGTTTCATTGTAATCTGTAACTACTTTTTGATTCAATTATCCAATGTGTGGCCCTTTGCTCACTTTCTCTGGGTCAGTATGGCTCTCTGGATAAAAATGTTGGCCACCCTAGGTCCAGCTCTAGGAAATTGCCCTAGCCCACCATTGTGGGATCAGGCAAAATTGGACATTTTTTTCATATCGTCACAATGCATGCTAAATTAAAAATAAGAGTTGTTGGGAGATACACTATGTGGAAAAGGTACTGGGCCAAACTTTAATCACTGAATTCCGGTTTTTCGTTCAGTCTCATTGTCACAGGTGTATGAAATCAAGCAGCTAGCCATGCAGGCTGCGTTCACAAACATTGGTGAAAGTATAGGTGGTTCTAAAGAGCTGACCAAATTTAAGCATGGTATTATAACAGTATGCCACCAAGTCAATTTTTGAAATTTCCCCTCTCAAGCAACTGTAAGTAGCATTATTGCAAAGTGGAAGCATTCAGAAACCACAGCAAATCAGCTGAGAAGTGGCAGACTATGTAAATTCGCAGAGCAGGGTCACTGAATGCCAAGCCCCATAGTGGGTGAAAGTCACCAGTGCTCTGCTAATAACCTATTAACTGCAGATCCAAACCAACTCTGGCACTGACATCACCACAAAAGCTGAGAACCGGGAGCTTCATGGTATGCGTTTGCTTGGATGAGCAGCTTCATGTAAGCCTCACATTAAAAAAGCTCAGAGCCAAGCATTGGATGGAATGGTATAAAGTATTTCAGCACTGGTGGAAACGTTTTGTGGAATGACAAATCACTCTTCTCTATCTGGTAGTCTGACTTCATTGTACCAACTGTAATGTTAGGTGGAGAAGGGATAATGTGGGGTTGCTTTTCTGATGCTGGCCTGGGCCTCTTAGTTCCAGTGAAGGGAAATCTTAAAACTTCATTTTATGAAGACATCTTGGATAATTCTACACTTAAATCTTTGTGAGAACAGTTTGGGTAATGCTATTTTCTGTTACAACATGAGTGTGCCCCAGTGCACAAAGCAAGATCCATAAAGGCAGGGTTGGATGAGTTTGGTGTGGAAGAACTTAATTGGCCTGTACAGAGCCCTGACCTCAACCCCATTAAACACCCGTGGATGAGAGCCAGGAATCCAGCATCAGTGTCTGACCTAACAAATAAGCAAAAATTCCTACAGACACTCCAAAACCTTGTAGAAAGCCTTTCCAGAGGAGTGGAAGCTGTTATAGAAGAAAATGATGGTGGACCGACTCCATATTAATACCTATGAATTTAGAATGGGACGTCATAAACGCTTCTGTAGGTGGCTCTTATCCGTGTCGCGTTATCCTAACAGCGCATGTCAAACCAAGAATGAGAATTCGTGCGAAATTTCCGACGGTTTAACGTTAACGTCAACGTCGCAGCGACCTTTCCGACGCAATTGCGCTTGCGCGTGTGTTGACGGCGAGTTAACTGCGGTTGGAAATTTAACGTCGTATTAAAAACATAACTAGCAGTGAGTAGCTGGGTGAGAAAGAAGCAGGTACGTTCATTAACAGCTTACCGAGCAGCCTCCCAGCTGGGCTACTTTTCCAGTCTGTGGGGTTTATGAGACGAACTGACGGAGATGTTATTGCTAGCAGTGATAAGCTAGATGGATATCTTTGATAACATAAAGGTTGTTCAGTTTTCTGCAACGTGTAAGAGCTTTAAGTTGGATTTAATTTAACCACCATTCGTATTACTACCATAATCTAACGTTTCTCGTAGCGACCAGTTATGGATCAAGGCAAACCCCGCCCCCCCGGCCACCCACGTTGTTTTGCGTGTCGTCTAGACATTAGGGTAGGCAATTTCAAAATAAAAGCCGTTGTGGCAACGCAATTCTCTTATTATATATAATAGACCTTTAATTTTTACATTTAGCAGCAGACTGATATTATGTTAGTAAAGCTTAGGTCATTTATTATCAGTCTTTAGTGAAAGTATTGTCGTGAAAACTTGACTTTGATATAAATTACTTGCCCCCTCGTTAATAAAATAGTACTTACCGTAATGCTTAGTGTATACATGTGGTACTTCAACAACATCAACAACAACGTGGGGGCTTGCTCTAATTTCCAAGGGGAAGCAGGTTTTACTGCTGTGGTTTCTTTACATATGCAGGTAAACACTGTTTGTGTATCGTCTACACAGTTACATTTTTCGGCATCACATAATAAGGACTCATTAATAACAAGCTGAAAATCCGAGTCTCACACAGGTTACCAGATACTTTAACCAATAGCGCCTATAAATGGAGTTTACCTTATTAGTGACAAGGTCATTTGTCTGGATCCATATGACTGCAGTTAAAGCGTGATCAGTTTTTACGTAAGGGCGTTTATTTGTTGTTTTTAGTATTTAAAAAGGATTTTGTAATTTGAAGTAAGTGACTCATTATCGCTATTGCATTCATTTATGTGCGTATTTGCGTGAATTCTCAGTACAGTGACCAGATGCCCCTCTTTATGTGGAAGTCCACAGCATTTTTACCCCTTGTCCCCCTGTCCTACATATTGAGATAATCTCCCACATTTTGACCAGCTCTGCAGTACATGCGCTTTTCTAAAGTCTGGCTTTAACAGGATGCAGATAAAGTAAGCAGGGAAGGCTTTTTATCATAGTCAAGTAAAAGTTTGCTTTCATCACATCACCAAAAAGTCACATATTTTTTGGATTCTGGTGAATATGAAGGAAACTATCACAAGAAGATGAAGTGGTAGTATATACAGAAAAATGTGTTTTTGGCCCTTTTTTTTTTATAAAAGTGTCTTTCAGTTTTGTGGAAGGGAAAATATGCTGTGAAGTGAGGCAGTTATATGTGAATGTTAGTCTATTGCTGCATCCCTACTGAACCCAAAGATGCTTACCAGATGGAACAGCAGCTGAAATAACAATGAAATAAAAGTGAGTACAGGAGTTTATAAAAAGTGACACATTAGACTACAACAGCAAACTTAAGCTTCCTTTTAGCCTTATTGTATTTACTTAGAAAGAGAACTGGAAGAATTGTGTTTTTATTATTTCATTGGATATAAAAATTTCAGATGGCCTAATGTGTCCCATGTTGTCCCAAACAAACACAGTGTTTGACACACATTTAGTTTATTTTGAATCTGGTTACTCTAAGTCTCAGTATTGGTGATCAAATATAGTTCTAAAATGCAACATACTGTATCGCCTGAGTTCAAGAACCCATTTAGATCTTGTCATTCTTGCATACTGTGCTACTCCAGCTATTCATTTCCTTACATTTAATCAACATTTCTTTATTCTTATAAACTTTACAGAAATGACTTCTCAAATCCGTCAAAACTTCCATCAGGACTGTGAAGCCGCCATAAACAGACAAATAAACCTGGAGTTGTATGCCTCCTATGTTTATCTCTCCATGGTATGAAATAGTCTTGAGACAGTGGTGTCATGTATTGTAGCTCAGTGTTTTTTCAAAGACAATAAAGCATTTTTTTTCTGTTATTCTTTTAGGCACACTATTTTGACAGGGATGATAAATACCTGCCAAATTTTGCAAAGTTCTTTCACAAGCAGTCTAAAGAGGAGTGTGAGCATGCAGAGAAGCTAATGAGTCTGCAGAACAAGCGGGGAGGTAAAATTTTCCTGCAGGACATCAAGGTATGTAAGGATACGTTCACCAGTGAACTGTTATGGTGGTGTATAAAATTGGACTGAGTACATTTTTTAATGCAAAAAAACACAAAGTTAGCCTTTTTTTTTTTTTACAGTCTTTCTGAGATATTATAAAATGCCCATATAAAGACTTATAGTTGTGTAAAGTGAGAAGAATGGATTTTTTTCTTTTAAAATTGCAGTTTTTAAGTATTTACTTGAAGCTAATCAGTGCTGAATCATCCTAAATTATTTATGTGTTAGAAACCTGATAGAGATGAGTGGGGGAGTGGTGTGGAGGCCTTGGAGTGTGCCCTGCAGCTGGAGAAAAATGTAAACCAATCTCTGCTGGACTTGCAGAAAATGGCGACTGAGCACAATGACCCTCATGTAAGAAACAGGCGTGGAGAACGTACAGTGTTTGCTATTTGGATATGAAAGCCTAATAAAATGTTTCATTTTGTCCTTTTTCCCTCCCGCAGATGTGTGACTTCATAGAAACACATTTTCTGGATGAACAGGTAAAATCTATCAAACAGCTTGCTGACTGGATCTCAAACCTGCGCCGCATGGGAGCCCCTCAGAGTGGCATGGCCGAGTATCTCTTCGACAAACATACCATGGCTGAAGAGGGCAGTTAAACTAAGATTCGGCTGTGTGACTGTTGGATACTTACGCTAAAAATAACACTGGTCTATTTATGTTTCTTAGCTGTTTGTTAAGATTGTAGCTCTTTAAACTGGGCTATTATAACTCTCACCTCCAATTACCTGCACTGCGTAGAAATAAAGAATAAGCAGACCTTAAATTCAGGCTTTTTGTGCATTTGGATTTCGTTCTGTTTTACAAATCAGTTTACATTTTAATAGTATATTAAGGCTTGACTGTGCCACTAAAATGTTTTTAGCTTTTTTTCCCAAGTTAAAGTACTCTTACCTTAATTAGGTACGCCAGTTCAACTGCTCGTTAATATAAATATCTAATCAACTGATTTCATGACAGCAACTCAATGCATTTTGGCAATGCAAGCATCACAATGAGAAAGAAAGGTGATTTTAAATGACTGAGCGTAGTATGGTTGTTGGTGCCAGATGTGTAGGATTTTCCTACACAGTCATTTTTTGGGGGTTTACAGAGAATGGTCCAAAACAGAATATATCTAATGAGTGGCAGGTCTCTGAAAAAAAAGGCCTCGTTGATGCAAGAGGTCAGAGGAGAATGCCAAACCTTCTACAAGCCAATAAGAAGGTAACAGTACCTCAAATAACCAGTTGTTAAAACCAAAGTATGCAGGAGAGCATCCCACAAGATGCCCAACCTTGAAGCAGATGGGCTACAGGGGCAGAAGCCCATGCTGGGTGCCACTGCTGTCAGTTAAGAGCAGGAAACTGAGACTAAAATTTACATAGGTTCACCAAAATTGGACAATAGAAGACTGGGAAAATGTTGCCTGGTCTGATGAATCTCAATTTCTCTTGTGACATTTGGATGATAGGGTCAGAATCTGGTGTAAACTACATGAAAGTATGGATCGATTCTGCCTTGTACCAGTGGTTCAGGCTGCTGCTGCTGCTGCTGGTGTCATGTTGTGGGGAATATTTTCTTGGTACACTGTAGACCTTTTTACAGGTTGAGTATCATTTAATACTACAGCCTTTATGCTGTGTATTGTTGCTGACCATGGAACATCTTCTGATGTCTGCTTCCAGCGGGATAGTGCCCTATCACAAAGCTCAAATCATTTCAAACTGGTTACTTGAACATGACAATGAGTTTAATGTACTCAAATGACCGCCACAGTCACCAGATCTTCAACCAATAGAGCACTTTTGGATGTTTTGGAATGGCAGAGTCATGTCATGGATGGGGAGCCGACAACACTGCAACAGCTGAGTGACACTGTCATGTTAGTACCACAAAGTATTCGCGCAGCACTGAATGCAAAAGGGTGCCCAACCCCTTACTAGCAACATGTACATAATAAACTGGCCTGTCAGTGTACATTGCATTGACAAATAATTATTCACCTTTTTTTATTTGTGAAGAAAAGAGAAAATATGCATTAATATATTAATGAATTTCAAAGTTTTGATTGCATTATAACTTAAAGACACTTTTACAGCCCATTTATAGCAGCTAGATCTCACCAGCGTGCATACGCACATGCATTAACATACTCCATCCCCTTATCCGACTCTTTTACTCAATCCACAGTCTTGCTGTCTCTGGTTCAGATGCAGTGCTCATTTAAAGTGGGTAACATTTCTCTCAAAAATGGTGTTTAGTTGCCAATCTCCTCTTTAGCTTACTTGGCACCATGTTGGTTATAATTTGTCCACCACCTCCAGAAACATGATGTGCTCTGTTGGTGATCTGTTGACATCTCTGGTCCAGCTGAAGTCATTAGACAGATATCTGATATAGTAAATTAATTAGTTCTTGATTTTTGGTGCAGTTATTGTAATAACAGCAAAATCCTATAGCGCACCTTGTCTCATCACGCATCAGTGTGCCTTGCCACCAGAGTTGGCAAAAAATATACATGTTCCTTACTCAAGCAGAAGTACAGATAACTGTAAAAAGACTCTGGGAGAAGTTGGAGTACTCATTTAACTTCTTTACTCAAGTGAAAAATGTACCTTTTGGCTGCTCCCTTGTATTCTCCACAGCAGATTAATCCACATGGGTAATTTGGCAGAGGTTTTACACCAGATGGCCTTCCTGATGCAACCCTCCATGGTGAGAGGGGCTTGTGTCCCCACCTGGAATTGAACTAGGGACCTTTTGCTTCAAAGATGAATGTGCAAGCTACTACGCTACCAGGGACACTAACTTCTTTATTTAAGTAAAAGTGATAAATTACAGGCTCTGAAATGTACTTAAAGTATAGTAAAAAGTAGCTCTTTGAAGGACATTTCACCACCTTTTGTTGCAAAGTTAATTGCACCTCATGTCACATTAATATAATCTAAAAATAATGCTAACTGAAGGGAATAGGAGCTTTTGCTCAAATATCTATTAGTTATTCTAATGAGTGTACTCAGCTTGGACAACTGTTGTGAGCACAACAGAACAGAAAAACAAAGCAGATTTTTAAAACTAGGTCTATTAGCTGTTGCCTACATTTTAGATGGGGGACTTTGCCTTAACCTCTTAACAGAAGAATGAGCATAGTGCATAAATGATGGTTTTTGCCTCTTTCATCTCTACATATTTTACATCAATCGCAAGTGATGATCACAGCGGATGGATGAGTTATTGTTTCTTCCATCTAGGTTCAAATTGGTTTGATGTCGGGAAGACATGCATTGATGAGAAATAATAAGTTACTCCCCTCAAAGGCGTTAACCCTAAAGTAACAAGCTTGTTTTGAAAATGTAAGGAGTAGAAAGTAGAGATTTCTGTTAAAATGTAGCGATTAAAATTAAAAAGTTGTCAGGAAATGAAGTACCCAAGTAAAGAAAACTCTGCGTAAGTACAGAAACAAAGTATTAGTACTTCATTACTTCTCAACTCTGCTTGCCACAATGTTTGATACGATATTTAATTTTTTTCTGGCTTCTCTAATTGTTTGGGGTTTTTTGCGGCATACTGAATTCTTGTGTCTCTTTTAATTTAACCATACATGTGTCCACACAAAAGCCATAACCTGCAATTAGAGGTCAGAGAAAGAAAATGTTTCAGTCATGAGTAGATACATTTGAAGGAGTCGTAGGCCAAAAAGTTGGGAACCATTTTCATAGATCACTCCAAGATGTTCTTGTTAGGTTGTGTAGTTGCAAAAAATGTTGCAGCAGTAATTTCAGTCTGTGTATTATTTTGTTTGTTTTTATATTTTATTTTGAGAGACACTCCACAACAGCTGCTTTTACTTGTGGCTACGTTAGGTATGATAATTTATGTTTTATACATTGACTGTGTTTTTAAAGAGTATCTCTAAATTAATATGAAATTAAATGAAACTAAGTACTTTAAAAAAGACACAATAAAATTATCCATAATTTATTAACAACTTAATTAATTTATTGTTCACTTAATTGTAAGTTAATGACTTTGTCCATATTTGTCCATGAGCTTTTTTGGCTTGTTGTGTTTGTTTTTGACAACCAATGAACAATGTGTAAAAGGTGTGGCCTATGAAAATCTTTCCTCAACTGTATCTTAGTTGGACTGTCTGCTTCTTTCTGCAAGTTTATATAAGTTTTGAATCATATTGTACATACATTATGCTTGTACAATATAAAAATAAAGTAGTAATGTACAAATAATCTGAAGTTTTCATTTTTATTTGAAAAATACTTGACAGTGACAAAAGAAGTATAATATTTGATAACTTATACTTACTAATGAGGACTACCACAGATACAGAATATACACATTTTTGGCTTCCTTTCTGAGGAAACTGGAAAATATTTTTCCTTAAGATGAGGGTTAAATCTTTTAAGGTGCTTTTTGTGTTACAAGTAGGTTAATTCTTCTGAGAGAGTTCATCAGGAAGTACAGAATAATTTTCAGTTGTGGCTCCAGATGATGTAAGGTAGTCCAGTGATTGTTTGTTTGAGATATTTGACAAACATGATTAAAACCAGTAAGTCAGACCTTCTTTCCTCAGTCCTGCTCCCTTCCTCCCGCTGCCTTGTTCACCCCACCCTCCACCAGAACGCCCAGCAGGTCCCCATCAGCCAGTGAGATTCCTGAATCGTTGGGTGAGTTTTGCTGATTGGTTTCTTGTTGTGATGGTGCTGAGGGGGAAGCAGTGTTCATGGTATTGCTCAGCCCACCGTTGGTGCCCCCATTGCTTGCCCTCATGTTGCCGCTGAAGTTCCCGTGGTTACTAAAATTACTGTGACCTGTGCCATTACAGAGACTTCCCGTTGTGCCTGTGCTGTTGGTGTTTGTTGCATTAATGCTGCTAGAGCTGCTGCTGGGATTACTGGGATTTGCTGCTGCTGTACGAGAGGGCGGAGTGAATGAGAACACCCTTTCTCCTCCGCCTCCTGCAGCCCGAGCACTTGCCGGTCCAGGCTGGCTGTCAACTGGGGGTATGGTGTCCAGAGTGAGGCGAGGAGGTGGAGGGCGGCGAGACAGCAGGCCCTGTCCTGGTCTGAGTTTAGATATCGGACAGAGTTCAGGTGGAGGGTCAGGGAAGTAGAAGGTAGGCGCACTCTGCATGTCGCCATCCTCACTCAGCCAGGGGAAAGCAGAGGACGGCAGAGGGGGGATGTGATTGGGAGTGTCAGGTGGTAGCAACTGGGAGCCCACTGTTGGAGGGGCTAGAGAGCTGCAGCTGCGATCCCACTCATTTTGGGTTTTCCGGGCAGGTCGAGGTCGGGGCAATGCAGGAGGCACGCAGTGAATAGGGGTTTGAGGGCAGCTATAGAAACCTGGTCTCTCGTACAAAGGTGTGGTGAAGGCATAATCTGGATCTCCCTCCTGGCGGTTTTGGCCTTGAGTTGAAGGTGCCTCTGAGTGCAAGTAAAGAGGGAAGCGGCTCAATGGAGCCCCTGGGCGGCGACGCAGCAGAGAGACCCGGGAGGACCGAGGGAAGTTCGGAGAGTGGACGCCAAGAAGACGACCCAGTCCTCCAAGCAGAGGAGTGGAGTAGTTGGCTTCCTCATTTTCTTTGATCTGCTCCAGATTGGACTGAAACTCCATCTCCTCCTTAGGAACACTAGTGTAGACCAAATAGATGGTTAACCACATGTTAATTAGGGTTTTTAAGACTTGTCTAGCAGAAAATATAAACATCAATAAACCTGATATCCAGTGCTGAGCCCATGAAGGAGGGTTTGCGGTGTTCAGCACTGGCTGTAGTGTAGGGAGGCTGTGGTTCAGACTCATTCCAGTACATGTCTTTCTCAACCAGAGGCAGACTGTCGTACATCTCATCCACAGACAACAAGGACACCTGGGACACAATGACAACCACTGCGAGTCAAACAAGACAAACACTGTGCCTACTGTCAATAAAAAACAAATAGCACTTTGTGTGGTTTAGATCCACACCTGTAAATTGCGATCAACAAGCCAGTTGGTTTCAAAGTCATCATCGTCTTCACCGAATGGATTTATGAGTTGTTCAGCCACCTGAGCCGACGAAAGCAAAACACCACCTCAATGAATCTCAATGTACAGATAAAAATAAATCAAAGTAATCAACAATAACACAAGCCACATTTTTAAAAGTTTTGATTATTTTTACCAAGCTGAGATACACTTGAATGCCTCACAGGAAAAATGTTTTGGTTTTTATGAAAAAGCTTCTTTAGTCTTCTTCTGTGCTGCCTTATGATTCCATGTCAAGCAATGTCTAGTACTGCATTCATTTCTCGTCATGTTTGAGGTATGCATTCAATATTACCGTGAGCCACCACTGTCCATAAGCCCCACTTTGAGAACCCTGGACACAATTAATCAGTTGTGTCTCACCTTCAGCCACCCAACATAGAAGAAAAACTGCAGCAGGGTAAAAACTGGCAGGTAGAAGTCCATTTCATGACCAGGGTATCCCTGAGTAGGATCCAAGAATTGACGACCGATGAGACATGCCAGGAAGAAGCTGTAGACTGCCACTGTTGCCACCTAATTAAAAAAATAGTCAAATTAGACATTATTTTAAAACATCCTCAGACAGTTTCAAATGGCTTCCCATGTTGAGTTACAGTTGCCTTTTGTTGATCAAATGTGAGGATTAAACAGAGTTAATAAATTCAGGTACATGATGATTATTGTAAGGAAACCTTTAGATCACTGTCACTGTCATCTATTTTTGGCAGAGATTGAAAACTACTCAGTCTATTCTACTGCTATTGGCTATGTTTTTTAGTTTAAACACTGAACATAGTATAAACAAAACCTGAGTATAGACAAGAGGCAGGCTGATCCAGTCATAACCGTACAGCTTCATACACTTAGCCCGTAAACTATTCAACTCCTAAACAGAAAAAAATAACGTCATGCAAAACCAGAAAATGTTTCCAACTCAAGAAGTTCTGTTTTATAAATGCACATGAACACCTACAGTGAGAATGGCTGTGAGTGCCACATCATTGTTGATGCGACCCTCAGTCCGTGCTCTCAGAGCCAGGCTGACAAACCACATGCAGGGCACCCAGAACTTGTTATGAGGAGAGGGCAGATCCTCCAAGTGCCTCAGCTCTTCTGACGTCATCAAACCTGTGAGGGACAAATACGGCATGGAGATTAAAACAGCCAGAAAGTGTTTCTGTGCGTATAGTCCTGGTGAGCAGCCAGAACTCAGCTCATAATCTCAGGTATTATGTCACCAAGTTGTAACATTGAAATAGTTCAACTGTATGAGAAGGTGACAGTGAGTCTTAACACTCTTAACAACTCACAGTTTCTGCACAGTGTTTTTGTTCTCTGTGGTGAAACAGGCAGCAAATAGCTTACCTGCCTGCACCAGATGCTCCATAGTGGGAAACCTCTTGTAGACCGCTGTGCTGACAGAGCGGTAGATGAGCACACCAGAGAGGTTGGCGTACCTCATCAGAGTTCTCCGGGTCAGCCGAGAGGCCTCGTCAGCTCCTCGAACATGACCTCCTACTAATGCTGCCAAGCGGTCTGGCCAGGGTACATTCTCAAACTGGCCCCACCAACGGGAAACGACCAAGGTCACATAGAAACCTGGTTAAGTAAAATAAAAAAATAAAATAAATAAATTAAAAAGTACAGAATTAGAAGTCAACTTTCGGTGATGGTCTCCAAACTTAGAAATAGGAAAACAATCAGCCACAACTCACCCAACACAAATGACACAGGGATGAGTTCTGCATAGCGGTCACAGTATAGTGACAGTTTCTCAAACAGCCTTTTCCGGTCATCATTTAACACAAACCTGGTGAGAAAAATATCAAGTGAACCTCAACACAAAAGCCCTAGAGTGAGCCCTGTGAAAACCACCTTGAGCCTCATTTACGTGCCTAAGTCAGGGTTGAGTTTAAATATGCAGGGTTAGGATACCAAAGGGGTTATTACTTTTTAATAAGACCTTGTTTCTCGTGAAATACAGATAAGCTTCATCTTGAGAACCCCTAAACTTATTTTAACAACTGGAAAAGGGGTCACATTGTGTACCAATGGGTGCTGTTCATAAACAGATTAACAAACCATCTACTGACCTAGAATTTAGTGATTTATTCCAGTGGAAATTAACTTATGAGATATCTGTGCCTTTTTATGTTGGTAGATGATACCAAATGGTACATTAAAAGAGATATGAAAGCACATATTTTTGCTAAAACCTTTAAACAAGATAAAATAAAAGTTTAATTATGGTCCCTAATCTGATTGTGGATCCCCAAATGATTACTCACATTTTCCAGTATGTGGACCAAAGCTCTTAAACCTCTCTTATTTGTTAAGCAAGTAAGTACTGTGAA
The DNA here is from genome assembly GCA_015106775.1 of Etroplus canarensis. Taxonomy (NCBI): domain Eukaryota; kingdom Metazoa; phylum Chordata; class Actinopteri; order Cichliformes; family Cichlidae; genus Etroplus; species Etroplus canarensis. The sequence continues at coordinate 3,227 of VUQH01000170.1, read as the reverse complement.
AAATGTAATTATTAGAGCTGACATTGAGTTATTCTGTTATTATTCTATTACAAGTACTAGAGACCAAAGAGTTTCCTACCTGTAAACAACACTGAAGAAGTAGTAGAGCAGAGTGAAGATGACAAGCTCTCTGTAGAGCAGTTTATAGATGCTGCCCTTCCATCGCAGGAGCAGGTGAAAGAAAGTCCCCAGACCTGCATCAGCAACTCTGCGGGAATATGTCACTGTCATTGCTGCTGATGCTGCTTGCTGGCCAACTTGCTGGCTGACTGTGGCCTGACATGAAGGAAACCAACGTGGTGTTGTTCTCTGTGCCTCGTCTGAGCTCAAGTTCGGCGATTGGTCTCATAAGGCCAATGTGGTCACAGATCTGAAATGATAAAGTAAAACAAAAGAGTCCAGATATGTTCATGTGCATTCTTTCTTGAACTGTTTGGTAAACTACACCTGTAAATCTGAATTGATATAATACAAGATTCCATGGTCACAGTAGGTCCAACGTATCCACTTACTTAATACTAATGAAAATCATCATCATCCTCTCTGTGGTTTGAGAAGTGTGGAAGCAGCGTCCAGGGAGAATGTTGGAGAAAGGAAAGCAGGGAAGAAAAAGAGAGCAAGGGCCTCCTACACCTCCGGTCACTTGATGTGTTAATCTGTTTCTGCAACAAAGCTGCATTGTGAGGCCAGCTTCTGTTAATCTGAACAAATCTGAGAACAGCAGAGCGCCTGCAATGCCACAAATAGGTTGGGTAAAATTATAAATGCTGAGTAGGTGGGTTTAGACTGACAATATGACTCAGTGAACCAAATCTCAGCAAAGCTTGATTTCCACTTTTGTAATTTAACAGTCTCTCCATCTAACTGCATCAACCACACACCTCTGAACATATTCTCATGCCTGGATTTCAGTAAACTTTGCATGTTTTTCCAGTTTAAAGCAATATTTGATCATGGCAAATTCCTGGTCAGGTGAGACTGTGTGTGACCCCCCTCTGCTGGAAAAAATGCATACAGCTGAAATGCTACTGGTCAGAGGGTGTTAGTGATTAACCCTTCCTGTATAACCAGGAGACCAACAGCAGGGCGAAGTGCAGGGAGTTTCTGCTGTTTTTGCAGATTTTCTTGTGCACCGGCAACGCCTGAGGATCAGTTTTCCTCATTTTTTGGTGAGTGTATCCTCTCCATTTTTCCTTGTTAAGTCACCCTAGAAGTGTAAGCTTATTACACTCAAAATGAAAACCTGCAAAGAAAAGAAAAGAGCTTGAGCTCCAGTATTTACAAAGGGAATAGTTTAAACACAAAAGAGGTCATTTCTTGTCCTCTAGACAAACTCTTATGAGACATTTATTTTTTATGTGATTTTAAGCTGCAGTATGTAACTATCTTTTCTGTATCACAGGTGCTGAACACCCACAGTCATCAGAATCATCCTTCACCACTCCAACCATTTAATAAACTAAATCTTCCCTGGAGATATCTAATAGGTTCAGATGAAACTCTGCAGAGCCTGAGAGAGATTTATGGATACTTTTGAGGGAATTCACAGTGTCCAGATTTCCTCTTCTCCACCTTCTTCAACTTCATCAAACCCAGGATATGAAGTCCTGAAGGCAGGGATATCTGGGATAGCAGTATACTCCTCTGCAGTCTTCTTTGGGACACCAAATGTGCCTACAGTGAGACACAAGTCCAGCAAGGTCACTGAGGGGGAAGGATGTGTTGTTGGACGGTAGGTCTCAAATCTTAAAGCGCTGGAACAAACAAAAATAAGTCTGATCATATCTGTACTGGGCAAACAAAGATTATTTTGGTTAAAAAGACAGCTTGGAAGGTCTGCTTTCTTATTTAGCTTGACGAAAGCAGCTGGGTGAGTGATGTTAAGTGAGGTTTGTCTTATTTACTCAGTAGAAAAGAACATTATCATAACACATTATGTTTTTGGGCTAAATGTAAAGATATATGCATGTATTTATAGTCCCCACAGTGTGTGAAAGTATAACAGTTTTGCCCAAATCCTCCAGAGAGATTTGTCTGATTCTGATTATGTTATGAGATCTGTTTCTTTTGATCAAACATTTAGTCCAACTCCAATTTTAAGGATTCTAAAACTCAGCGTTTTGTGTGGATTTAATTTCTTGCATTTATTCCCCACCCCTGCCACAGGCCAGCACCTCCAGTTTGTATGACTCCTGCATGGTGGGTGTAAAGCAGAATGATAGTTCATCTGCAAAGCATGGATCATTGTTGGAGTAATCTTAAAACTAAACATAGACTTTTGTTTGCGAGTTTACATACTATGTCATTTGACTTGGTCACTGTGTACAGCTGAAAGCACTGACAGACATAAAGACGGAGCATACCTCACAATGAGCAGAAGCTGTGTCATAGCAGTGCCTAAATACCTCACTGGCCCTGCTACTTTTAGATCATTTTTGAAGCAGATTTCTGACCAGTGTGCTTAATGCTTTTTAATGAGAAGTTTATTGGCACTGACAGACATGTTAGAGTTTAATAGAAAAGGAAAAAAAATTCAGTGCTTTGTATGTAAAGGAGACACTTAATGTTTCTGAGGAACCCTCAACATTTCTGTGGTATTGTTACACTGAGTTTTCTTGTTACTTAACAACTCACATACGTTAATAGTAATGTATCTGTCGAGCACTCAGAATAAACCACTTTATGATATGGACTAATTATAATATGTAATGCCTCTTAGGTTAACTGGTGATTTTTAAATTGGCCATAGGTTTGAATGGGTGTCTTTCTCTCTGTGTCAGATAGGCAATAAACTGATGACTTCTCCAGGGTTTACCCCATCTCTCACCCTGAAGTGGACAGCTGGAATAAAATGAACACAATTAATCTGGCTTTATTACTTGATTGTAAGCGCGTGTGTAGGGCCTTTATTATCTTATTTTTATTTGTCTTATTCGGCATGATTGAATTTAAAATATTCCATCTATTTCTCATACTAGACCTCAGAGTAGCCTGAAACAAGCTTCTTTAGCTGCCCTCTCCATCTAATTAAGTAATTAATTAATTCTTCTGATTGATTTCCCCCATAAACCAACACAGTTTCACAGCAGTGTGTAAAAATTGTGATCTATTAATTTGTGTTTCTAGAGACAAATTCCACCTACCCCTTCATATATCGCCTTGTTTGTACATTTTTTTAGTGGCCAGCAAGGCGGGGGGGGGGGGGGGGGGGGTTCCCCCAAAAAAAA
>VUQH01000166.1:5266-21746 GCA_015106775.1 Etroplus canarensis | reverse complement strand
TAGTTTATACAAGAATGAAGAATGAAAAATGCTCAGCTCTACAGAGATGCTGTTAATTCAAAAGGAGGAGATTTGATTTGTTGCGGTGTGTTTGTGTGGGAAGGGGTGTCACTGACATTGCCAATAAATAGAGCATTCATTCATTATCACCTGTCTTGTTTTGTTGCCAACCAATCATGTAGTCACATTTCATATCCCAGCAAGCCCTCCTGCACCTCCCTCCATTCATCCCCTGGAGCCACAAGTGTGTGTTGCTTCCCAGCCATACCTTTAGTGCTGTATCACTTTAAATGTCTTCCTATGTTAGCACAAGTGGATGTTGCAGAACACAAGATGCATCATATTGTTACTGTGTTAAATTATCAATGCAAGTGTTTCTCTCATGCTCGTGCACCCCTCCCCTCAGACACACACCCACCCACCCACTGACCCCTCCCTCTCAGCGCTGGTTGGTTGCCACGGCTACCGTGTCGCCACTCTTCCTCATGTTGCTATGAGACTCGGACCGACAGACCTGAGCTGAATGACAATGTGTCTGTGGCTCTGGCAAGAGGCCCACAACAACCAATAAGAGACAGTCTAGACAAACACTTCTCAATCTGGGGTCTAGGGACCTTGGGGGTGATTGTTTGGGTTGGCAGGAGCTATCTGAGCCATATGAGGTGCAGTTTATTAATGCTTTATATTTTTATTTCTGCAGCAGCATTGTGTACATTACTGTATGATTATGGTAGTGATATCTGTGTTTGGTTAAAATGCTGCCCCGAGACCCACAGCTCTCGTTAAACAAGGGGAAATAAAATAAATGTTTAAAATTCCACTAAGAGCTACAGTAATCAATATATCTGTTTTCATAACAATGGGCTAGTGACTATCAGCAGTGTGAAAAATCAGCAGTTCTCCTCAAAAGCTTTTCAGCCTCTTTTGGCTCACTGTTTTTGTTTTTAGATCCTCAAACTCATTTCATTTCAAGCCTCATGGACACACAACATTTCTCTGTCTCGGTATGTATATTAATATGCAATCTTGGTTTTTTAATCATCTCTCATGCATTGATACAATGACTGAAAATCACTCTAATTTCCCCACAAGGACTATTGAAGTTTAATCTTATTCACACAGTGAAAGGACATAACTGATAAAGTGAATACCGTTTTGGGAGCTTCCTCCACATTAATGATAGCATTTGAACCTCAGAACTATAGAAACTCATCTCCAAATCATTATTCAATTAACTGATCAGCTTAAAACAGCAGATTAAAGGACTGTTATTGTATTATTCTATTAATCCATCAAGAGAAAATGCAAAATATTCTTCCAGTCCCATTAACCCTAAAATTTTAATCAAAAATTGACTGATAATGAGATTAATCATTACGTGCAGCCCTAAGGGGAAAGTGTGCTCTCCATAAATATTTCATGCTAGTTCAATTTGATGTTAATTTTGTTTCTATCCATAGGTCGGTGATTTGCCTTTCACATATACATATTTTACAAATACTATAGACAACTCACAATACAACAAAGTACAAAAGTATTTGTGGTGTTAATCATTTCATGAAATTAAAATAAAGTTGAAACAAAAAATGAATAAATAGTGAGAAAAAACATTTTTTCTGTATCATCTATATTTGTGCTTCTGATTCATGGCTTTTGGAACAAAACAATTTTTAATCAATATTATTTTTTGCTTTAGAGACAGGTTAAGCTGTGGCTCACTAATCATGATAACAAACACATATGATAAAATCAAGTAAAACTTTCTTCTAGAAATTACACACTCACCAGCCACTTCATTCTGTTAAACTGCTTGTTTAAACAAATATCTAATCAGCCAATCACATGGCTGCAACTCAAGCATGTAAGCATGTAGACATGGTAAACATGACCTTCTAGAGTTAAAACTGAACATCAGAATGGGGAAGAAAGGTGGTGTACGTGAGTATAAACATGGCATGGTTGTTGGTGGCAGATGGGCTAGTCTGAGTATTTCAGAAACTGCTGATCTACTGGGATTTTCCCACACAACCATCTCTGGGGTTTACAGAGAATGGTCTGAAAAAAAGAAAATATGCAGTGAGCGGCATTTCTCTGGGCCAAAATGCCTTGTTGATGTTAGAGATCAGAGGAGAATGCCCAGACTGCTTCGAGCTGATAACAAGGCAACAGTAACTCAAATAACCACACGTTAGAACCAAGGTATGCAGAGGAGTATCTGTAAACACACAATACATCAAACCTTGAAACAGATAGGCCATAGCAGCAGAACACCACACCGGGTGCCAAGAACATTAAACTGAGGCTACAATTTGCACATGGATGCACCAGCATTGGACTATAGAAGACTGGAAAAATGTTGCTTGGTCTGAGTCTCAGTTTCTGCTGTGACATGTGAATGGTAGAGTCAGAATCTGGCATCAGTTCTTTTATGATCAAAGTGTACTAATCTTCTGGTGGATGCTACAGGATAACGCGCCACGTCACAAAACTCAAATAATAACTGATTGTTTTTTAAATGCTGATGAGTTCACAGAACCTAAATGGCCTCCACAGTCACCGCATCTTAATCCAATAAAGCACCTATTGGGATGTGGTGGAACAGGAAAGTTGCATCATGGATGTGCAGCTGACAAATCTGCTTCAACTCTGTGATGTTATCATGTAAATATATACCAAAAGGAATGTTTTTAGCACCTTGTTGAATCTATGCAACAAAGAATTAATGCAGTTCTGAAGGCACAAAGGGGTCCAACCCGGTATTAGTAAGGTGTGTCTAATTAAGTGGCCACTGAGTGTATATCACTGACAACAGCTATTAGATATCCTGTATACATGTAGATACACTGATATCAACGGCAATGGCTAGTGTTTATCTGATGTGTTGCATCAACTTTGCGATGGCTAAATGTTCAAATACAGTGTAATGAAGACTTAAAAAGCTATTTTTATAGTATTTATTTTAGGAATAAAACCAAAAGGCATTATTTTAAAGACCAGTTTAAGTGCAGAATTTGATAATAACTGCAAATAAAACGTACTGATTAAAAAGTGTTGTTGATATGTAACCTGAAAATCTAGAAGTTGACTATTGAGACTGCCTCGAGTCTGACCTCCAGAAAAGAGGAATGTTTTATCTCAGTCTGCCTTTTATACTAGCTCAGTAGTGCAAGCGGACACAAGGGAGAGACGATTTTTCTCCCAGTAAGAATAACACCTTGTCTCTGTGCTGAAATATGCTCTGCTGGAGGCGCCGGCATCCATGGAAAAGAGTTTTGACACATAACAGCAGAGCTGATGTGGGTGGGGAGGTGAGATCTTTGGGGCTTTGTGTCACCGGAATCTATCTGCTTTTTCTTTTTATCTGTTTAGTTTGTTGTTCTTGTGCATAGCGAGAGTGTCAGGCGAGAACAAGAATGACACAAGTTGGGGCAGTACATCATTCAGGCAGTGTTGTGCCTGTACTCTTCATCTGTGGCCGTTCAAAATGGTTATTTTCTTATAGAATTTAATGCAGGATCAGAGAAATTACTTCAGTTTTGTATTTGCGGGTGAAACTAGCAGGCAATCAAAAGGCTATCAATCAAAAATGACAATTTGTGATGAAGATATCTCTGAGGAGACTTTCCAGATAATAAACTTTATTAAAGCCTTTTACAGATGACAACACCAGCCTATATAGTGTACAAATTAGCAAGTATATATAACACTCACAATAAAAACTGTGTTTGAAATGAGAAAACAAGACAGTTAAACCATAAAATGCAGCGAATATAACATTTATTGCTTTTATTGAGTTCACTGCTCTGCAGTTCACAAATGTGCCCATATTCAGGACAGTATATTCATGTACATATTAAAAGCTCATCTAAGAACAAAGAAAATGTTTTTCTTTTCATTTTAAATTGAAAGTAGAAGTAGCACCTTTGTAAAGGACGTTTTCTGTCACAGTGATCAGTGTCCTTTGGAGCTGCAAATATATGTGCAACTGTTTCATCAGTTTATTTTTTTCTTATATGTTTGAGAATGTTTTTCATGGTACTATTTCAGTTCAGTATTTGTTTTGTCAGTGGAAAAAAATTTCATGAGTTCAGCACTATAAAAGAAAATGTGGTTTGCACACTATTGTAAAATAATGTGATCGATATTTCTTTATGTGTCTGTCTCCTCAGGAACTGTTTACAGCAGAGTGTAAGTTTAAGGAGTCGGTGTTTGAGAACTACTATGTGATCTATAGCTCAATGCTCTACAGACAGAAAGAGTCAGGCCGGGCCTGGTTTCTCGGCCTCAATAAAGAGGGACAGGCCATGAAGGGCAACAGGGTCAAAAAGACCAAACCAGCTGCACATTTCCTGCCGAAACCCATAGAAGGTAACAAACTGGACTTCAACTGATAAAGCACTTTTTTATTCATTCCTTCAAATGTTTTTCTATCCCTTTGTCCTTCTTCTTCTTTTTTCTTCCTCCGCCCTTCTAGTTGCCATGTACCGAGAGCCTTCGTTGCATGATGTAGGAGAGGCTGTACCTAAACTGGTCGGGGGCCCGCCATCCAAAAGCACAACCACTGAACCGGTAGTCATGAATGGCGGCAAACCAGTCAACAAACCTGACAAGGAGGAGACATAACCCCAATCCCTCTTTTAACCTCCCCTGGCTGACAGGAGGCCAGGAGCCACAGACTTGCCCCACTGCTGTGCTCTCAAAAAACAAAACTGCAACAGAAGGTAACAAAACAAACAACAGCTTCATTGGCCAGGAGTGGGGCAGCACGTCCAGCCTCACCAGGGCCATAGAGACTGCACTGCAGTTGATGGTGGGGAAAGGGGAGAAAGAAGATAGTAAAGTTGGGCCGATGTCTGACAGATATTTCTGACCTGGGACAGTGGCATGTCCTCATATGGGAAAGAACAGGACTTAAAATTCTAAACAAAAACAGAAATCTGAAAAAAGGTTGTCCTCACTGGTATTTTTCTGTGACAATCTGTAAGAATGAGGCCCTCTTTTCCTCTCCTGTTTCTGTTGCCAGGTTTGCTTGCTTGCTGGTGGCCACAGACACACATGCACGCAATGCAGCCTCCCCACAAAATCGACCACTTGGATTCGATCTTCGTGTAAATAAAGAACAGATTAAAAGCATCAGCAAACATTGGGACGAAGAGAACACCTTAAACCAAACACTGATGATTCAGAGGATGCTTAGTCATCGATCAATTAAGATTTGGCAACAGGGCGTTCTATACCAAGCCTACAAGGAAATGTACTCAGAAATTTCCAAAAGTATTACAAACGTAAACATGCCAGTTGACCTGTCCCTAATTTTGATCACATACTTTATAAAGAGACACTTGTTATTTGAGACCACATTGTTTAAAGCATGTTTGACTTCTCAGTATTCCTTTATTATCTATTGTTACTTATTATTTAGCACACGCAAAGCACTAGTGATTATTGAGCTACACTATTGTACAGACATAAATTAGATTTGAGTTTCTACCTCTCTGTCTGACACCTGTTTTTAGTCCCTTTACAAACTGTATGATTTCCACATCACTGATATAAGTGTAGCTCAGGAGAAGAGGAGGTCAGTCAAAAAAGGAAGAGTTTAGGCATCAAATCAGCTGAAAAGTTGTGTAGCTGAAAGCAGAATAATTTCCACCAATTCCTTGTTTGTAGCAGCACGGAGAGAGTATTGGAGGCATGCTGATGTCTAAGCAGCATGGTAGCAGTCAGTGTTTACATAGAGTAGCAGATATATTAGACTGGTCAGATGGCATTCTAAGCCTGGTAGAACTTTTAGTTTTTTCAATTGCCTTCCCAAATACTTGAAAACAGAGGCAGGAATTAGGGTAATACTGAACAGGGTAAGTGATGTTAAAGCCACTGTGTGTAGAACGTAAACATCTTTCACTAGATTAACCCAGTATGTTGGAACTAAGCCCCGGTCTACACCCATAGACAATATAAAAGATGGATTTAATTTCAGGGTCTGGAAAGTAAAGTAAACGCAGAAGTGCCTTAAACCTGCATTCTTTTTAATGTCCAGCAGGGGGCGACTCCTCTGGTTGCAAAAAGACTTCTTGTTATATAGAAAGTTATTGGAAAACAGCCCTTGGCTTCCTTGCGCTGTTGCCTCTGTTAAAACCTTTCCTGAGGACTTTATGAGATCAGTCACTTGCTTCAGGTGATACTGAATGGTTATATCCATTTTGTAAATTATAGACATTTATAGTCAGAAAGACATGATTATTGTCTAACAGCTTGTGATTGATGAGTTGTTAGCCTGTAAGCATGCTTTTTTTCCCAGTCAGATCCATTTTTCAACATATTCAAAGCACCAAGATTCAAAACACCAAGATGAGAATGGTGAAAACATTCTGCTGGAGTCTTTTTAAGAGGACTTGACCAACTGATGGGTGAACAGTGGTTATTTCAATCTTTTATACTGTCTATGGTATTGCCAAAGGTCTCCTCCATAAGTTGAAGTATTCAGATGCTTTAAACACTCTGAATGCTTTAGTAAAATTTGTTCAAAAACAAACATAAACAAGTATACAAACGTACTCTTAGCTAAGTGTACTTAAACACTTAACCATCATCAGAGGATGAATCAGAGTGCCCTCAGTTTTTTGTGATACTTTAAGGGCAACAGCTACATATAGGCTCCTAGACTCCAAGAAATATAATATGAACATCTACTCAGTCATGATTTCTACAAGTCTTCTTATATTTATTACTAGTCCTGATTGCAAGTTGAAAATCTAAATCAGAATACTTTAATAATCACAGGGGGGGAAACTGCGTAAGAAAAAAATGATCTAAACTGCTGATTAATAACAATGAGTCAGTGAACACTGGTATTATTAACCTAGTTTTAAAGATTCTTGATTCACAGTAGTATTAGCAGGACCTCTTTAGTTTAAAACAGATTCAACCTGATCCAACTACAAGGACTTCCAAGGTCAAAAGGGTTAAATTGTCATAAAATGAAAATGATATATAATAAAATATAGTATAATAAAAATAAAAATCCCCCTGAAATAAATATGTTAGTCTATAGGTTTAATGCATCAGTGTGCAGATGTCTTTTTTTTTAATGAAGCCAGTTTTTATTTACAGTAGTCCAGTGATTTTTAAAACCGAGAACATCAAGATAAATCTGGGATGTTGTGTTATGATGAATGGAATAGCAAAGTAGATGATGTTTGTGAACTTTCAGAGTAATCTTTTTGAGCTTCCAACAGTAATTAAATGAATGACAGTAAAATCTGGTACTTTGATTCATACATGGCAATTGAACATCTCAATTAATTTCTTTTGAAATGTGTTTTAAAAAGCTTATAATGTAATTTTTACATAAAATCTCTATCCAAAAACTCAACAGTGTGAGTTTTTGGATAGAAAAACAAATTCCAAATAAATGTAGTTAAGTAAGAGAAGAATATTTTTCTCCAAGATGTTTTAGTTAATATTAAAAGTGGGCCTGTTAAGCTGCACATTGTTTTACTTTTTGGACTCTACTAGAGTAGCTTTGCATGAACTATAGTTCAAAATAATCCTTATTTATAGCCCTATTTTAGCTCCTCCTCCTTAAATCTCACTTTCTTCTGTTTGGCTGCTTCTTGTAAACAGAGGGCTTGAAAAAAGGGTGGGTGGAGTTTCTGTGCTCACAGCCAGAGTTGTGACTTAGCCGTGACTTATTCAGGATATCCTCTCTCTTTGAAATCATGCGGATCAAAAAGTAGAAAAACTTTTGGAACCCAAGTATTTAGAGCAGACTGAAGCCTGAGCTTTTGGCTCATGTTGATTGATTTTACATATGCTGACCTCATTATTTGAAACTTTGACCATGTTTATGAACAGCCTCTATTGTAATGGCATACGTATGGCAGAATATAGAGAAAAACATAACAGGTCCTCTTTAAGTTGCTTACATGACACAGCATGTGCTTACCTCTCACCTCTGGTTGCAGATCTGAGTCAATGTTTGATGTGTAAGATCCGAGCAAATTAGCTCTGCATAATCAATGCAGGAGAAGTTTTATTTTTCTAATGCTGTTTCATTTACACTCAGTGGCTTTAAATCAGCCAGCACAAGGGCCTTGAACATCTGTGTAGTTTACCTAAAGGGTAAAGAAATGTAGAACACAATGAAAACTTACTAAAAACAACTAGAAAACATTGATTCCAGTGTTGAATAAAGCTGTCGTAAAATAAAAACACTAGACATCTACAGTAAAAGGTAGAAAAATATAAGCCAAATAGATTCCCTTGCTTCACCCTCTCACTGTGACTGTCAACATGGCACCAGTCTGTCTTAGACCTGAATCCTATTCGGCACTCAGCCTTTCTGTTTACTCATCTTTCTTTGACAGCAACATGTGATGCCAGTTAACTCCTCAAGAAGTTACACTAGTAGTTGGTCATATCGCTAAGGAGATACTGTGATCCCACACTTCAAATTAGTGTTCAGTGACAAGGAGGCATACAAATGAATATATTCTGTCAGGCTCAGGATAGTAGTGCTTCTGCTTTTAATCAATTAAAACAGACACTGTGCATATCTCTCTTTCTTGCTTTGAATCCCACTTTTGGGCAAAATAACCACTTTGCATTTTAATCACATGATTGAACCACTGTCCTATTTGCTGAAGCTGAGTGACCTCCACTTATTTTACTGTAACTACAAAGAGACAAAGCAGCCTCCCAACACAAATCAAGGCTGTGTGGTTAATACTCACTTCTACATCAAACGAGCACCAGCCCGAATCAGCGGCCTCAGCTACAGGTACGTGTCTGTGCAGCAGGCGAAACGCTGCGCTGGTGTAATTTTGTCTGGCTGTGTTGTGCAGAAGATACACTCTGCAACTGAAGAGACTGTGAAAACACTAGACAGCTCACAGTGTTTCTAATTTTCAGATTTTTTTCCTCACATACACCACATTTTTCTCTCCTTCCCTGATCTCATTAGCTGTTGCCTTCATGTTCAAGTATGTGTGGCTGACCAGCATTACATAAACTTATCCAGTCTGTGTGTTTATGCAGGTGTAATTTCTCAGCCCTTAAATGCTGTTTTCAAAGAAAAACAAGACTACCGGTTACTAAAATAGCCAAAACGAGAGATACTTCTTTGGCATGTTATGTTTCAAACTGTTATCTTGATACCGAAAATCTGCAAGTATATGTGCAGATCATCAAAAAAATAAATAAATAAAAAAATACTGCTAGCTATATGAGTGCCTCTCATCCCCAGCTGAGATGTGAGCTCCAGGATGGCTGTAGATCTGTGTTAAACCCTCAGCTTTCCTGGAATCCGCCAAGGTTTACAGAAGATTTCCCAATTCTCAAAGTGGTTTGACTCCAGCTCTGTTCTGTCTAATGTTACTTTGGACACTGTCGATAAGGAAGAAGTCTTTGACTGGTGTTGTGCTCGTCTCACGTTGAAGAAATGTGGCTGTATTATTTATTGACTACTCGTTGTGTCGCACTAGGGGTTACTAGCAAAAAAAGTGAAAAAATAAACCCTGACAATCAGGTCTGTAAACTCCCTTTTTATTTCTTAATGTATCCTGTGTTGCCTGTGTCAGAGCAGAACCCTTTCAAAAAGCCACTTTAATGGCGCTATAGAGGACGATGTTTTTGTACTTAACAACCATTAGGAGATACAACTGGTAACAAGGCTTCAGGACAGCAGCTGCTATTCATTGAATTATTGTCAAGCAGCTAATTTGTGCTACGCTGCTGGCAGAGGGAAAAGATCGACTTAGCAAGGGAACCAAACCTTCTCCTATTCAGAGAGCTTGTTAGGTTAGCAGCAGGGGTCCCATGCTGTGAAAGCAGCTATTAAAAATCTATGGGACATGCTCAAGAATTAATGATGGTTGAGGCCAGCGAAAAATGGCCTGGTTTCCTGGCTACTGACCAAATATAGAGCTACAATAGTGTTTCCAGGCTGGTAATCACAGCTCCTGGTTCAAACAACGAAGGCGCAATTACTGTCAGCTTCTCCTGAGAGGTTTCTCTTCACTGGTGGTTAGCCAGGTACCAAGGATACAATTATGAAATATCTAACAGTCGGCTCAGCAGGAAGAGAGTATCTGATTTAATTAGAAGTGAACAATCGTGACAACCTGGGTCATTTTTAATTTCCACATACAAGTACCACTCATGTTTTCATGGCAGGTACACATGTAGCCATCTTACTTTGTCCTCCATGAACTGTAGCTCTGAAATCAGAAGGCACGAAACAAGACGAGATGTAACAGGCAAAAAAAGCTTTTGTGACCTGACCACTGCAGTGCAGGTGCACTTTAGAGACACAGGAACATGTAATGGCTAGCACTGTACTCCTGATGTAGCCTGTCTCCCTCAGGTTTCTCTTTTTCTGTTCCACTTTATTCATCTTACAAAAGACTGCCTTATTACATTCGAATCTGAAACGAGACAGTAAACGCACTCTTGTCCCAGCTGTTTCTTTCTCTGAACACTCTCATCCCACACACGCAGATAGACACTCCTCATCCTATTTTACTTTTCAATTATCCTTTGATCCCCAATCTTCTGTTCACTGTAACTATGCTAGCTTTCGCTCTCTGCTCGTCGTGTAATCATGCAGTCAGAGAACTTATTCCCACCTCCCTCCTCTATCTTCCGCTACCCCCTGGTCCCCCCCCCCCACGTTTGGACAGTTTCCCACTTGTTGCATGGTTTCCAAAAGAGGAAAAATGATGGAGGCTAATGCATGTGGTAATGTAGGAAATGTGCTCTCAAAACAAAACAAACATTTACAGCATAGCACCAGTGAAGCATTGCCTCTGGCTCATTTCCGCCATCGGATTGCACTGGTCATTTGTTCATTTAAATATTATACATTTGGTTCCCAGAGGGATCAGAGACAGCTTACAGAGAAATGTTATTTTTAAAACACTATCAATCATTGCAGTGACGGAGCAAAGGAAGAATGAATCAAAATTACTTCATATCTCTAACATTGTTACACTAATGCAAGTCTCACATAAAATACTTTAAGCGGAGCATCAATATTTAATTCTGTTGGCTGAGAGCAAGAAAAATTGCAATTATGAAACAAAACTAAGTCATTGCTTGACAATATCCTTTGCTTCTTTTAATAGCAATGGTGGATTTGTAGATTAGGAAGTTATTCGGAAAAATACAATAATCATCTTTGATAGAAAAATGGCATTGAGCAAAAAAGTCAAATGTGACAGGCTCAGAAGATCTCAGAGTACATACTGAAACTGTGGTCTAACTATAATGGACAAGACCTTTCTTGGTCAGAATATATCATGGTTCTGTTACCTGGCTTCCAGCAGTCATGAAGCCACAAAGACAACAGCGTTCCATGCGGTAAAATTTTACTTTCAACAAACAGATTTTATGAGCCAATTAATGACTAAAATATCCTAGTTTTGTCTCTGAAATTGAGTATGACAGCCTTAAAACAGCTATTAAAAACGTGTATATAAACTTATGTTTGGATTAAAAGTGAGAATTTAATTTAAGCTGTGCAGATATAATTGAAAACAATGTCAAGATGAAGGAAATTAACATAACCACAGTCTGATGTCTCTTCCCAGTGCAAGCCATGCTAGCTATGAGCCAAAAGCAAAGTGTAACTACTGTAGTGCTAACTTTAAAGGAGACTTCTCTGTCTGTCAGTAAATGTACAGTTACCTTTACATATATATATTATGCAAAGAGTTTGTCGGCACTGTACAGTTTGTGTCCAATCCATTGTATACACAAGGAAAACAATGATATTGAATAAAGGATTTATAGAAAGGAAATGTGACTGGACTGGTTTATTGATTTTATGTGAACATAACATCTACTTTAGTTTACACAACAGCACTGACACACACAGCCATACACTATATCTTATGTGATTAGGCCTTTGTGTTGACCTTAAGGGCAGGCAGGAATATAATACAGCTCTCTGTGTATTAACAGACATACCCAGGTAAAACTGAGCCTTGACCAATCCCCCCCCCATTCCTGCAATTTTCAGTCCTTTGTGTTTGCATCCTTTTGTCTTTGAATACCAAAAAAGTTGCTGGAACACCACCTGCCCTGTGCTTCCTGTATGTTGGTTAATTTGATTTTCTTTTGAATATGTCTCATCTGACATTCTAAAGACCCCTTAGTAGAAATGTAAGAAGGGTCTTAAAGCCTCCGAATTTTTTTTAGTTTTTTGTAGCAGTTGACTTTTAAATCTGTTTCACTTCATGTCTAAATGAAACTTCTCATGCAAAATTGTCTGCATCATGTTATGCAAGAAGGTCCTGGGTTTAAATCCACCAGTCGACTGCAGCTCTTCTGTGTGGAGTTCGCATGCTCTCCCAGTGCCCTCGTGGGTCTCACAGTCCAAAGACATACTCCTTTGGTTAATTGGTGATTCTAAATTAGCTGCAGGTGTGAATGTGTGAGTGAATGGTTGTCTGTCTCTCTGTGGTAGCCCTGTGATAAACTGGCAGCTTGTCCAGGGTGTACCCTGCCTCTCATGCCATGAGAGGTGGGATAGGCTTCAGCCCCTCTGTGACCCTGAATTGGATAAGCTGAAGAAAATGTATGGATGGATTTAATGACACTGTCCTCCATATTAAACCAAGAAAATAGGTTTTGATTTCAGCCACTTGGATCAGAAAATGCTGGCTCTTTCAAAATACAGCATTTATTTCACAGGCTGGTGAATAAGAAATGGGGGCAGCACTTCAGAGGTGTGGAACCAGTCTAGACGTCAGTATGTGTGAATACTCTTGAGTCATCATCATGAAATTAAGATGTGGACTATGTAGACAGAGGAATGTTGCCAAACACCAGCCACTGCCTCGATTCTGTTTTTCCTTTCATGTTTTTTAAATTTCATAACACGGATATGAATTTCAGTAAATTTCAGACGAAACAACTATTTTTATTTCTGTTGTGAAAAACAAAAGAGAACAGAAGAATTTGCTACACACTCCCCTGCAATAAACCAGGAGCCTTGGGGGGCCCCTTGTTTTGCCTGGCTGCCAGTCCAGCCTTGTAGACACATACACAGAGAGAAAACCCATCAGTCAGTGTCTACAGAGGATGATGGAAATACCACTGAACTGCTTCTCAGTGAGGGAGATAGCTGGAAAGACAGAGACAGAAAGAGACTGCAGGTTGACAGCTATTACACACACACACCCACGTTGCATCACCTGCTTCCTCTAAATGCCGGATGAACTAGCAAATACTGTAATTAAGTGGAAGTAATTATAATTTGCATATGTAAATTAAATGTAAATCAAGTATGCTCTGAAGAGTAACACAGTGCTTAATTAGGAGGTTAGAAAGATCTCCTCAGTTTGAAGGAGAGCTGAAGTTGCATTTTTAGTGGGTATAGTTAAAGCTACGGTTCTAAAGTTTTTTCTGAAACTATAATTAAGATTAGATACTTTGTCATTATTTTATTTCCTACATAAAACCTCTTGTTTCTTAAGTCGTTCTTTATTATTTAAGACATTTTGGTATACCATCTGTATTGTCATTATAGGCACAGTTACATCTAGACTTTCTTTCATGGCAAAATCAGAGGCTTCATGCATAAATTTAGGTTTTAACTTCCATTCTTTGATTGTACCTCACTGTGTGATTTATCACTCTGCAGATAAATTCAATTATACTAGTTTAATATGAGCAATGTAATGTTAAGATCAGATTTAGCTCCTCATTTGGATTTCTTCCATCTTTATGTATCTGTATGCGTGGACCTTAGCGCAGAGCTTTTTTATCTTCTAAGGACAAGATATCATATCCTGCAGTTAAAGCTATTACTTTACCTTGAGCCAATGTCCACTGCATTTTGTAAACATTCATCACAGTCACATCTTCCTCTGAATATGCTGATTAAGGATTGGGGTAATGACAGCGCCTAGCTCTATATCTTTATTAGTACCTTTATTTTCCACACACCTTTGTGGGATGTACCTTAATTATCTTTAAGAGCTATATTTTAAATAGGTTCAGTGATGATTACAAATTATTAATACAAATAATGCTCTTTAAATGCAAGTGGCAACGCTGAAAAATGAAGCAGAGTGAACTGCCAAAAAACTGCAGTTCCTCAAATGGCCACTTGGGACTGGCTCCAAAAGAGATTCAATCTCCAAAAAAGCTCCCATGTAAAATTTCCAAATTTAGAGCTGAAATAATCATGTTTGCAGCGTGGTGCAAAAACAAATTTTGGTCCATTGCTAATTTCTTCTTTATATAAAATGTACCTTTGGCTGCTAGTATCTCCAAGGGGTTGCAACAGCAGATTAATGCGCATTGGCTGATAGTGTTCCTGATAGCGTAGTGGTTTATGCATGCTCCTCACAAGTGGAAGGTCCCTGGTTCATTCCCAGGCATGGACACAAACCCCTTTCACCAGGGAGGGTTGTGTCAGGAAGGGTATCTGGTATAAAACCTCTCCCAAATTACTGATATGGATTAATCTGCTTTGGCGACCCCTTAGTGGAGAATACAAGGGAGCAGCCAAAAGGTACAAACAGTAATCTATTTTACGTCAGATGCCCTTCCTGTGGGCTTGTGTGCCGACCTATGTGTGTATTATTTTAGATTGCATTTGTAAATTTTATGTGTTTGAGTGTTGGATATGTGGGGTTCTGTTTTTTCAGTGTTCAGTGGAATAAAAGACTCTCCAAGAAAGATAGTCATCTTGCCCAAAGAGGCTTTAGAACAGTAGTTGACAAACCAATGGGCAATGTCACACTTGCTCTGCCCATTTTTTGTATTCACTGAAAAACCTACAGATTGCTAGCTTCTTTAAGGCAGAATAGACTTTCTTATTCTGAGGACAAAAACCTTAAATTTAAAACTTTAGCATATTTATAAAAATGCATATCTAATTAGGCTTTGGGAAAAGTCAGACTGCAGTCTAGGTTAAAACGGCCAGTCAGCAATAAAATGAATAGCTGAATGGATAAAGTGTGATTTTTGGACTCTCTAAATGTGTCTTGACTCAACCCCATGAGATCACGCTGGCCACCAGCTAAACTAAAACTCCATTATTCACAAAGCAAAATGGCTGAGCAGTAATCTCTTATTAAAAAGCAGCCAATTATAGCCAGAAAGCAAAATGGCATTTTGTTATCACATAACACAAAATGTTTCGATTTCCCGTCTTTTTGATTAATTTCATTAAAACAGCATCGAGTTGGGATTTTCAGTCTCTTATCTGCCTCAGCTCCACATGCACTCACATACACACACACAGATAGTATGCAAGAACAGTGTATTTGAGGTGGCAATGAAAACTCACTTGAGAGCCTGTTTCTGTCTGCCTCATTATCATCAAAGACAACAGGCACTCCAGCACACACACTCTTGTATGCGCATACACACACACACACACACACACACACACACAGGCGTGCGTCATAGATGGTTTTCATTGCAATCATGGCCACTTGAAGCTGCAATGCCCCTCACAGCTGCTGCTGCTGCTGCTGCTGCTGTCATGTGAAAACCTTGTGTCCCCTAAGCTGACAACAACTGTGAAACTGAGCAAAGGAGGGTGGCCCAAAGTGTTTGCTTTCAGTTACCCTGCAGTGTTTTGTGGTAGGAATTCCTCAAGCTCAGAGGAACATGTGAGCCATTAATTTCACTGAAATTTGAAATTTAGCAACATTCTGAGGTTTATGCATTATATAATGACAGTTTGCAGTTTCATTATATCCCCATAGTAACCAGGCAGCTGTCAATCACTCTGAAAGTATAAGATCAAACCCTCCACTCTTACTAATCACCATTTGATTGATGTTAAAAAAGTGCTGTTTTTTTTCATTTTGGACTCTGCATTATCATGGGAAATAAAAACATCCCACTAATACTCAGGATGGTGATCATAATGTATATTACACTGGTACTGATGTGTATTATCCACATTATTCATTATACTTGAAATCCCAATTTGCATTGACAACCTAAATCTCTTCTGACCAAAAACATACAGATAAAAGTAGCACACATCATACACTTGCTGTCACTCGCTCTTTCCCTCACTTGCTCTTCCTATTTCATTCTTTGTCAATTTTTCTTCTTCTCTGCCATCGGTCAGCCGTCTTCTTCTCAGCCAGAAAAGGAAGAAAGTGTTTGAAGAGAGAGGAACAGGAGAGGAAGAAATAATTCATCTCTCAGGTGATAAGTGACATTTGATGGACGGATCCACACACACACACACACACCTACACACACACACACACACACACACACACACACACACAGAGTAGGGCAGAGTAGCATCCAGCCAAGTAAGCACACTGTCTGAATACTGATCAGCCAATCAGAGCCCATTTCTACCCTGAACCAGAGATACTTGTTGGCTGCCATGGCAACCAAGAAAGCATCATAGTGTAAAGGAAAGGAGCAAGTGCCATTGTGTGTGTGTGTGTGTGTGTGTGTGTGTGTGTGTGTGTGTGTGTGTGTGTGTGTGTGT
>VUQH01000162.1:64880-75413 GCA_015106775.1 Etroplus canarensis | reverse complement strand
TATCTATCAAAAAAAAAAAATAAAAAAAATAAAATAAAAAAAAATATAAAAATATATAAAAAAAAAAAAAAATGTGTATATATATATATATATATATATATATATATATATACACACACACACACACACACACACACACACACACACACACACACACACTTAAATCTGAATTCTGAGCAGTCAAAAGCTTTTAGGTTTTACTGGAGACATTAAAGTTGTTGGTCAACTCTAACTAAAATAAAATCTTGATTCTAAAACTCTAACATCTTAAATCTCAAATTAAAATTCTAAAGCTTTCAAGTTTTACAGGACAACACATGAAAATTCTTTGGTCACTTATAAGAAAATAAAATAGGTATTAATCCAAAATAAAATTCCAAATAATCTACCTCTGTACTGTATCCTTCCCTTTGTTTTTCAACAATTTAAATCCATTTGAATCTATACAAACATACAAAGAAACAGACAAAAACAATGTGTTTCTATCCTCAGGACAAATTCAATCCTCAGGATCAAAGAGCTTCTGTTAGTCCTAAAGTTGCTTCACCTGTTTGGTCTTCATGAAAGTGTTCAGTAATCAGCTGCTTAAATCTGACATATTCCACTATGCTTACTGGCATCCTGTTTTGTTTATTTGTTTTTTTTTTAATTAGGAGACTGTTACCTTTTTGATATCACTGTGTTTTTGTTGTAAGGCATGGAGCTGGAGAAAGTGGACCCTGTGGTCTGTGTTTTTTTCAGGAGGACCAGCAGCACCTGTTAGGGTCTGGGTCTGTAAAGTCTTACGTTGTGCTCTAAAGAATGGACCTGCCTCAGACGTTTAAACAGATCAGTATTATTACCGTCTTTTACACGGTTTGCAATGCAGCTTCTCTGCTTCCAGTCGAAATTTTAACAGCCAAAATATCTCCTTATATCAAATTCCTCTGACCCGTTTTCTCAACAATATCAGTCTTTTGAGCCTCAGGTTGTGTCCGTTGCAGTTTCTTCTTTAGTAAAGCTGTCTCTCCCATTTTCCATTGTTATTTTCTCTTATCTCGTTGGCTCTCCTGAGATGTGGCTGTAGAAGCTCAAACATTAGCACGTGTCCTGCTGCCAGCTGCTAAACTACGCTCCACCCAACAAAGAGGGCTGCAGCTCTTTTCCAGCCACGTGATTGGTTCAAGCAGCGCTATTCTCAATATGATCTTTCACATTTTCTGTTAAAACATGAGCGGCATGAGTTCTATCAACGTTATATCGACCGTGTCTTAAATCTTTAATCGAGCAAAAGTTCTATCGTGATAATTATCGTTATCGTCTTGTCACCCAGCTCTATTCAGAACTGTGACACACTAAGGTTGCGGGTTGAAATATTCACCATATCTTAGCAAGAGCACCCTAAAAAGAGTGACTCAAAGCATATTTTCTTTGTTATTTTTAAATAGGGTTAGATATCAGCAAACATACCCATACCACACATGCTACTGCAAAAACAACACAAAGCTGCATACTCACTGCACAGAGAACATATCCCCTGACACACAAAACATACATAAATCAGTTTTGATTACTGGGGCTCAGTAATGATCTGAAACAGTAGTTAGAATATGCTCAGGAAGCAGTGGTGGACCCTTAAAAGTAGGTCCGTTTCTGGTTCTGGTTTTGAAACTCAAGAATCCCAAACTACCATGTCAAATGGCAGAGCTCCAGAAAATCAGCCCATCACCCAACTGGTCACAAAGAGGAATCACAGCTCAACATTACATCTATAACACACTGCAGGTTGCTTTGGAGATTTGTTGCTTTCTTGGAGGAGTTTGACTCTGGGTTTTTTTCCCCATCTGCTTTCTGTTTATTGTGATTTCCCATGTAAAAGTCTATCAAGCACATCCAGCAGAAGGTTTTTATGATTCACATGTGCTTAAAAGATGGAATTTTCACCAGCACTCTAACCTATGCTGAGAACCCCGCAGATTGTACTTATTCCATAAGCTATTGAGCAATCGTGTGAATGGAAGTTTAGTGACATATGAAGACAACAGCTACACAGGCTTCACTTAGTTGATGAGCACCACTGCATGTGACAATGTGTGAAGGCTATAGTGCTTGTGCTTTAGTTGCCAAAATAATCAACATTCACTTTAATCCTTCTTAGCATCCATACTTTCTAAACAAAAAACTAATTTGATTGAATATCTGACTTGTTACTTATTATGCTTTATCTATTTCGATGGTCAGGTTTTCCAACATTACTGATTTAAAACTCAGTTAACATGCTTGTTAAAAACACACTACAATCAATGTTCCCTCTAAGGCAGAATCCAGTACACCACCGTGCAGAATTTTCCAAGATTTCAGTCCAGTCCAACATGACACCAGTCCTCTACTGCAAAGCTGGATTTTAGCTTTAGCAAGGGAACTTAACTTTTAACTCAGGGCTCTTTGTGTGATGACAGTGGATAATTTATTAATGGTGTCCATTCCTGTGGGAACTTGTGCTGCAAAGCTGCTTATGCTCAAAATAATGGATCTCTAAGTAAAAACCCATGCCTACTGACCAATCAGTTCTCTTGGAAAATGTCACCATTTTTTAAAAACCCCTTTACTAAGGTCAGAAAACAGTAAAAGGAGCTCTGGTTTTTAGAGATCATCTAAACCTCTTGGGCTTCGCTAAGGAGCATGAATGACAAAAGTGATTCATTGCTATAAGGGCCTTTGTAAACCAACAATCTAAAACAGAGTGCCAAAGCCTGGTAGGCTATTTATTGACCTTATATAAGACTTACAAAGCCTATTTAGTGTTTGAATTATGTTTTTATTTGCACTTTACTTTTCCCCAATGCTATTTCACACTGCCTGTGTTGCAGCTGAAAAAAATAAGGTTAAAACTGTTTAATACACAACTACATGTTAGCAACACATAAATATAAATGAATATCTAATTGTAATTATAGTCAGATTACAGTCAAACTAACCCGTCTTAAAGATGCTGCCATGATATAGATAGGTCTATTAGGTCTTACTGTAATGTTATTAACACAGTGTGCATTTGTTTTGACAGCATTCTTTCCCAGCTTTTAGTCATTTAGCTCATTTTAGAATTGATGCTGTACACAATCATCACAATCAAATCTTAAACCGTACTTGACACTACAGACTGAAGGAAAAGTTTACAGGTATCTTTTCATGACTCTGCTGTAACTTGTTTAGACTCTGAAAATGTTCTGCCTAATTTGTATGTTACTTGGGACAAACACAGCTGCCAAATGAATAAAAGTACAGATTAAGTATATATTAATTAATTAGAGTTTTATCTTTCTTTGGTTTTATCTTGTTTTGTAAAAAGTCCAAACCTCATCAGTCTTGCCCTTAACACATATAGAAAATGTGACATAGGACATATGTACACTGAGCTAGGAAGAAGCATTTTTATGGATGGTAACTGGTACTTGTTGAGTTTAAAATACACACAAATGGCTAAGGGGAGCTGGGAAGGTATGAGTAGCTCTCAGGTGGAAAAAACTCAGGAGAAACATCAGCCTGCATGAAAATGGTAGGAAAATGTAACTGCACACGCACACACACACACACACACCCATGCACACAAACTCTCCAGTGCTATTCTGCACATTAACGGGTCTGAGGGAACTCAAATCATGTAAATGCATTTAATAAAACTATTACAGGGGGAAGCATTAGATTTGAAGTCTGTGGGAAATGAAATGAAAGCTAGCAGTTTTAATTTTGGTGCAGATCTAACTGGGTTGAGAAAACATGCTTTTATCTTACATGTGTGATTTTGAATAATGTAGTGTTACCTGTCATTCCAAAAATAATCAGCAGAGAAAAAGCAAGAAAGAGCCACTGGAAGAATTCATAGTGCTGGGAATTGCAGTTTTAATTGGTCATCAGGTTGATGTGGTTTTTGTGTGTGTGTGTGTGTGTGTGTGTGTGTGTGTGTGCTGTGAGGTCTTGTGGTGCGGTGTGAACAGGCTCCCTTAACATTCATTATTAGTTGATTAAAAAGAATCAGCCTCTCTTATGCTAATAGTGGCATAAAAAAGGCAGCCGTTCTGGGTTCAGCTCCTTCAGCAAGCTGAATTAAGGGCACATTACTTATTCATGCAAATAAATTGAAAGTCATGTTGGGATTGATTTCCATTATTGTGAATAGCAATGACAACACTATTCTCTGCCTAACAGGATAAGCGCTGTATAGGAGGTGAGATGTCATCCACAATAAAGGCCCTACAGTGATAAACCCCAGCTTATTCTACTGTAAAATGAACCCAAACTTGGCTTATTTTACATATATTTATTGACTTGATTGCGCTAATTGTTGCCTTTCTTATTAATGCTTTAATACTAATGCTTTTACAGAACTATTTAAATAAAATAAAGCATTTTAAATGAAGCTGTCCATTAAAGGGATAAGCTTTCTCTGATCTAGCCACCACTAGAATCTCAAATACTACAACTTAATTTCTCAGACTCAGCTTAGAAACCTCTGGTCCATCATGTTGTAACAAATATAACATGAAGTTTTAATCAATTCTAGAACTAAACCCACAGTCATGAAACATTTATGGTTTTTCCCCCTTATAGTCATATCATGTTTTGCTTTTTTTCCTATATGTCCTGCAGGGTCCGATTTAGTTCTAAGCCTACCTCTCTCTGTTTATGCCTTGCATGCTTGCTTTTATAACATAACTAAGGCTTTATATAGACGTTGAAATTGCCATAATCATTTCCAACATCAGCCTATCTAAATTCTAACTCTACACTCTCCTCCTCTGCTTTTTCCTATTCCCTTTTTCCCCCAGAACTCATCGTTAACACCTTTCTCATTACAGGTGTTAATTGCAGGTATATTATGCTACTTCTTATTGCCAACTGGCAGTATTAAGAAGTTATTCACTTCCTCTTCATAGAACCCCTGCTTTTTTATCTTTTTCTTTTTAATCCACCTCTTAACTTAAACATAAATAACCCTCCTCAGCAACGAAGAACTCAAATTATGTAATAGGTGTTGTCAATATACTTGCATGTTTCGTTAACCTTATGTTTGAAAATTTGGATATAAATGTGTCACAGAGGGTGTGTGCATTGGTGTGCGTGTATTTTGCAAATTTACATGCATGATTGTCTACCTTTATGCAAGAATGTGTGCATAAATTCAGACCCATGTGAATGTGCATATTTGTGCACAGACACATCTGTACATGAGACAAAAAGACTGTCTCTCTCAGCGTGGGCAAGAGTGTGTTAAAGAGAAAATGTGCGTACATGCGTGCGTGGGTATAGGGGGGGTCTGCAACTGAGTTGAAAGCCTAGAAGCTGACAGGCTGTATGCCTGGACCTCCATCTCAGCTCCACCGCCCTGCTCTACTGTTCAGCTGTGTGGCTGGGCTCATTACATACCCACGCGATTGCAGGCACACACAGGCATGCGCACACACACGCACATACAAGCAACTCTTCCTCACAGTTTTTCTTTCTATCCTTCTTACTCATTCTTGCTTTCTTTTTTCTCCTCCATTTTTTCTGTCACTTTGTCATATTTGGTGCTCTTACTCTGCTCCTACTAACTTTTTTCTCTCCCTGCTTTCTTTTTTCTCCTCTTTTTCTGTCACTCTGTCACGCTCTTCTCTTACACCTGGGACATTATACACTTCTTTTTCAGTTTCTTTGTCACCCTTTCTTCATTTCTTATGCCTCTTTTTTGTGACATACTGCTTTCTCCTCTCTTTCTCACTTCACTCTCTTAACTATTGGCTGTCTTCTATTCTCCAGTTCTAGTATCCTCACACCTTCTCCATCTCTCTCCTTCACCTACACCTTCGTCTTTCTCTGACTAAAAGTCAAAGCACCAGAGGGAGGGACAGAGAGAAGGAGAAGCAAAGACAAGATATAGAAAGAGCAGTAGGAGAGAGGTGGCAAAGAAAGACAGAGGAGATCTGCAGTGATTTGAACTGCAGGGCGGAATTGTCAAAGGGAAAGGCAGGCAAAGAGGGTGAAAGCATGACACTTTGTCTCATATATGGACAGGTCATGCTAACCTATAGACATCACCCGATTCTATAGTACAAGACCATCCACAGATATCTCCATATGATGAATCAATTTTTCAACACCTTACAAGCATATTTCACAAGCTTATTTAAATTCATGGAAGACCATGAGGTAGCCCTTGAAAAATGTATGCAGGTATGCCCAGAAGAACTGGTACTTAATATATTTATATCAAAGTTTGATTTAATTTAGAGTTGTTGTTTACTGTACTTTGCATAAAGTTAATTAAAAACTGTAAGAAATAGTATTTGCACACTCAATCCAAAGTAATATCTTGATAGTATGAGATTAATGATGAGGGTATTGAGGTTGACCTCTCTGCATGTGGGGCTGCCTGTCCTCTGTCAGCCTAAAGAGGGTGCTGTGGACTCAGCGTTTAATGAGCAATCACAGATGCTTTCACCCCACTCTGCAGGCACTGCAGGATGCTTAGCTGATAGGGTTTCTGTTGAGTTGATCATGTGATTCACACTTTCTAAAAAGGCTGAGCTGCTGCTGTACAAGGCTGAGAATAGCACACTGTTTGTGGTAATAACAGTTTGCCATAGTGAAGTGAGACAGTGTGAACGGCAGTACTTATATTTGTCCAAGGAATTCTTTTTTCCTACTTTTTCCAACCTGAAATATCTGAAATTGCCCAGGGGATACTGGATAGCACCTTCGTGTACCATAACAGGCTAAGTTAAAACCAGTGTTAGAGTCCCAACAACAATGATTAGCACCTCATTTTATTACATTTTACAGGGCATTCAACTGTTTTAATGAGCCAGCAAGACCAACATATTATTTTAACATTTTTAATACAAAATATACACTAAAACAACACAGGGAAAGAGACCAATTTCAAATGAGCAGAATCGACAAAAAAAGGCATGCACATGAGCAGGTTTGTGTAATTTATACTGTATTATATTCTGAAACACCTAATAAAATATTAGAAAAAATCTGCAAGGGTGAAATGAGAAGCCACTGCTTTTATGTATCTGTTAAGTTGGTAAGTTTAAACAAAGCACAAAATTGATTAGGGAATAATTTTGTTTAGATAATAGAAAGTTTGAATTTTCCTTTAAAAAATGGGGATTCTTGAAAGGCATTTTACATGGTTTTTTTTGTTTTTTTTTTAAATTGCCTTCACACTTTTATTGTTTAGAATATGGTTTTGTTAAAACTAAAATATAGAAAATTTGTGTTTGTGTGGAGGCATTTTTTGTGACATTAAAGCCTACCTTTACAATCCTCTGTCCTCACTTTTCGTGACATGCTAAGATTTAAAATAGTGACTTGGACAATGTCTTAGTTTAATGGCCTTGAACAGTAAAATCCTGAAACATTTGCTCATGATATCTATTGTATATAAAAGGAGAGAATACTTTTGTTTTAGCTTCAATTTTAAAGTACAAGAAACAGTCCAGAGCGGAGGACTGATAACCGAGGACTGCAAAGGACATTTTAGCTAATGAGGTATGTGCCTCAACTACTCGGCCGTCTTTAACACCATGCTGTTCCTCAACTTAACATTGCACACTATTACACTAATAAACAGAAAGCTGCAGAAGCAGACAGAATGTAGCAGTAGGGTACAGTGATGGAGGCTGGTAGAAACAAGCTGTTAACAAATTATTAAGAGGTAGGGTGTATCTGACTACATCCGATGTGGGCTACATGTGGGTATGTGTGCTCCATGAGTTTTCAGAGACAAACTTTAAGCGGTACAATTGCACATGTATAACAGTTAGAAAAGTCCCTGACATGTGATTTCACTCTAACTTTAAAGGTATAACTCTTGTCTATTTACAGTACAAGCCCACAGTGATTAAACACTCTGCATTAAAGAATCTGTTTAAATGTGAGGTATGATTCACTTTGTACATCTAGACAGTCTGTTTCCATTTCTTGTGTGTTAGGTTTTAAAATTAACCAAAATATGCAAAGTCTTACTGTTGCAGTTTTAACAATAATTCTCACTTATTTAAGCAAAAAAAAACCCACATTGTTATATAATTTTATCTCTTAAGTGACAAACACACCAATCAAAATGCATAACCATGATTGTAAACCAGCACACTCACAATCAGACCTGTGTGTCGCCAGCCTAAGTTTTCATCTGTGTTAGGGTTGAAGGTCAAGGCGACAGGAAGCAGCTAAGTGGCCAGTGAAGGTGCTGGGCATAGCACAGTGCAGGCAGAATGATTACATGACACATGGCTCTACATTCACCATGCCTAATGAAACACATCCAACACTCAGAGATTACTGGGAAGTGGGGGTTGCTGTGTGTATTCACATATGTATACAATGCTGTAACTTACCTAGTGAGTGAGTAGCAGTTGTTTTAGAGCTGAAGAATCGTCCCAGTCCCAAGTCTCCTAGCTTCACTACTCCAGTAGCTGTGATGAATACATTTGCTGGCTTGATATCTGAAAAGAAAAGCAAAGAAAAGAAAAGAAAAGAAAAATGGTGGTTACCTGCTTGAAAACAACTCAAAATTGTTTTTTCTTCATATTAGTTTAGTTTTCTGTCTATACTTAATAAAGATGACTGGATTAGAGGCATAAAGTCCATTACTGAAAATATTATTTTAGTTGATGTGGGAATTACCAAGCTGTTTGAAGTAATATTAATGTGGCCCACATCAGTCTTTGAAATTTACTACTCCCGTATAACTGCAAGCGGCTTTTGAATAGGCTGTCTCTACTAAGTGGTCGTTAAAGCTCAGAGCTCAGGGTTCATTAGTGTCCCTGTGCCTTAATCAAAGTCAGTCCAAACGGAAGTACATCACCTGTAGCTGTGTGTCTGTGTGCAGCAGCCAATGCACATGAATCTAAGACTTGGTTTGACTGGGCCCTATTGAAAGCATGTGGGCCCATAAACACTGTGTTCTCTGGTCTATGTATTGTTTAACACCTACACTTAAGCCCCCTGTCATATGAAACAAGGTCATTCACACTAAAGAAAAGTCAATGGCTTTAAGTACTATTCATTTTTAAGAACTAAAAATTACCTTACTCAAAATATTGTACCTAGAAAATGTGCATAAATGGAATCACGGGAAAACATTTCCCAAGTATAAGACATCTCAACTCCTAAGATTCTTAAGATTAATTTCAGTTTGATTTAGTGAGTTATCAAAAATAACTTGTTGGCTCAGTTTCCCAGACATGTTTTGACTTAGCCCTAGACCAGAAGTTGGCAACATTTTTTTTCAAAGGGACAGAACAACCTTAATACAGTAACCAAAGGGCCAAAAACTGAACAATTGAATGTTATGTTGTTAAAATCCATGAATTTTAATAGAAATGACAGGTTATGTAAAATTAGCCTGGGTTATTGTTCAAGAGAACTTTCTGTTAGAAAATGCTCAGTCTGTGGTACAACCAGTTGAAATCCAAAATATATTTATAATATATTATAATACATGCCTAAATCAGTGAATCAATGAAATAAAAATTCACAGATAAAAAGTACAAACATATCCATGGGCATATTCATTAATATGAATTTAAGCCTTTTGTTATGTTATGACCTGTGTACCTGAGTGAGATTGTTTTTATTTGTGAAGCTAATTCAAACTTTAATACCACCACAGTTCAAACCTGCATGACTGAATTAAGAAAAGCTGGGATAATATTTATTAGCACATTTTTGCATATATACTGTTACCCACACATATCACTAACATGGGCAGGCTTCACATATATATTGCCTGCTACAAAGTAATCATTCATTCATCCATCCATCTATATTCTGTGATTTTTTTTCATCTGTCTTTAACAATAACATGATGAATAAACTACCAGGCAATCCCCACGCTTTTATTTTGAAAGTTCAGTCACTGTATTTTGCACCGAACCATCCTCCCGTTTCCCACCAGAAGGCTCATGAGGTCTTTGTTGTAATACTCATTTTGTAGCTCGACAGACCAACTTCACAGTCTTGGACTGCAGTTGGTTATGGTACACCTTGATATGCTGTGAAAAATCTTCCCTGAGTTGGAAGGCCACTCCAACCAGAACCTGAAGCTGGCTGAGAACTGGGTCATGCGCTGCTACGCTGGTAGCTCCCTGAGGCTGCAGCACAGACTGAGAAGCACCGTCACAAACTGCAGTTCAAGACGGTGGAGTTTGAGTCTGTCCAAGTGGTGAGAAACTCAGCAGAGAGACAACTGTTATTTGCTCTGTTATTTACTCTCACAATTTATATTTAATATGATTTATTCATGTATTTAAGATAAATGTGAGTGAGCATGCATGCACACTCACACTGCTGAAGCTACAGCTTTCATTGATTTCTGGGGGGTTATCTTAGTTTTCCTTTAAGGGCGCTGGGGGCCATATTTTCCCCATGTGTGTCTTAGACCATAAACTTTTTTTAGTGGAGGTCTGAGAGAAAATCAGTGAACACTATTGTAAAAGACTCCAAACCATTCACGGCAGCACAGAATATACAAAAAAAAAAAAAAACAGTTTTCTATTTTTAGTG
>VUQH01000162.1:50499-61635 GCA_015106775.1 Etroplus canarensis | reverse complement strand
GTGTGTTGTTTTTGGGGGGGGGGGGGGATTCTGCTTTACATATGGCACACTGTAAGAATGTGTTTGTTTCACATTATGGCCCAAGGAGAAGGGGGGGCTAAACCCTGACACGCACCTCTGGACTGCCACTGTAATACTGGAAAAACAAATCATTTAGAGTGGTGCAGAAGACAAATGGTGCAGAGAAGAGACATGTGTATGTGAGTGTGTGTTGTCAGCAGCCATAAGGATATGACACAGCTCCCAGCATCCTCGGTAGCTTAGCTAAGACAGAGGTGACGCTCAGTGGTTTGTTATCTTACCTCTTCAGGCTGCCATGTTACATCTTTGTAAAGTGCATCTATGAACATTTGCTTAAGTTTGTGTTTCTATGGTTGTGACTGTACATTTTTTGCTTACACAGTGCACCATATGTATAAAATTTACGTGGGAGTGTGTTTGTACTGGATATATATCAGTGTTGCATATGTGTGTGCTGAGCCTGCCATGTTCACTCTCTTGTACCACTAATCCTCGCCTTTCCTAATTTGCTGTGTTGAACTATGCGGATGTGGAGCTGCTGAGTATGACTGCAAACAGCTTGTCGAGCTGTGCTGATACAACGCTGCAGCATCATTTATGCATGGGAGAAGACCAGCCTTTTTACATGCACGCCACTAATTTGCTATACTGGCAGTTTTTTATAACAACTGAAGGCTTGGTCTAGCTCAAAGACAAGGGTGAGCCTGGGATATAATCACTACTACTTTTGAACAATCCTGTTCAGTTCCTGCATGAAAAAAGCTAATAGACTGAAGCTGGTCATGTGGCTCAAAGCAACACATTATGTACTTAATATTATTACATTTTTGATGTGAAATTTTCTGTGTTTAGCTAGTGGTTAGAGAAAGACAGAGAAAGACATAGCCAAGATTTTTGTTTAATGACCAGCATGGTCATTTACATACTGAGGAAAAAAATACATAAAACCTCAAACAACAAATTTTTTTTCTTACCATAAGTCTGGATTTAAATTCAGTATAGATGTTTAGGTTTATAAATGTTAGAAAGTGACTGCTGAAAAGGCAAAAAGATGCAAACGTGTCAAAATATATTAGACTATTAAACTTCATTGTGTACAGGAGCTTTTGCTCAGACCATAAATCAATTAATGATGCACTGGAGCCATACTTAGCTCATCTCGTTCCCTCATACCATGTCTTTACAATTAGTTTAGCACCAGTGGTTCATTCCATACACTGTAAAAATTGACACAGACTTCATCCATTGGTTTGTGAAGTCCTTGTTTTGAAGCCACCACATTAGCAATTCTGGTTCCACAGTGTGGATTTTTTGGAACCAGCCTTTTTTAGAGAAGAGGTCGGAGTACCAAGTTATCAGCTAAGGCTAACGAACTTGATAAGCAAGATGCATCCAAAGCAATGCAAAAACAACATATCTGTCAGTTAGTGCCAAGAAAAGTTTAAATAAAATACAAGAATTACCAAAATTGGAGCATACATTTAACAAAAGCACTGTCCATTAAGAAGACCCTGACTTTAAGCCTTTGACAAACATTTAAACTTGTGAGTTCTAAAAAAGGAATCTGCGACTCTAAAATTGACTCGCTTCTGGAGCCAGCCTCAAGCGGCCACTCGAGGAACAGTTCAGTGTTCATTTTTTGTCACTTCAGCATTTGTTTCATTGGTCAGCCCAAGGAGGTTGTTTCAATCGCAAGCTCAATGCGCTTCCTACTTTATAGTTTGAAAAGTTAATTAACCACAAATTGCTGCTGAAACTACATCAACAATACACGGTTATCACCTTAGGTTTCACTGAATACTATTTGGTTTTAGCTTACTTCTTGCTTTTGTCACTTTCCTCTGGCTCCAGATCGGATTTTAATACAGTTGGCTCAAATTGGAGGGTATACAACTACATGCTAAAAGGAGTACCGTTCAGCTAATGTTCAGCCAGTGTTTGAGAGCAGAGAATACTTTTGTTTTCAAAATTTTTAAGATCTAATTGCACACACAGCATTAATCATCGCTTGATTGTTTTATAATCTATTTAATTTCTGGGGCAGATGTCAACACATACTACTGAGATTAAAGAAGGTTGAAGGAAGCCTTACATTAGTTGGTATTTTGTTTCAGCAGGAATTGGATGATTCAGACCGACTCAGTGAGCAGCTAGTGAAATTCTGTAACAACCACTAACCACAAACTTCCTGACATCATTCCTTCAGATAAAGAAGTTTGGCAATCTCGTAATCATAAAGTCAAGTCAGCAGTTATTTGCTTCTACGCTAGCATTCCTTTTGACACCAAATGATATGACGTTGGACTGGCAATTACTTTGGCCAGATATTATTCATCAGGGTTTGGGCATGCTGTGCAATCAGTTACGAACGTCTAAAATG
Organism: Etroplus canarensis; assembly: GCA_015106775.1. NCBI lineage: Eukaryota > Metazoa > Chordata > Actinopteri > Cichliformes > Cichlidae > Etroplus > Etroplus canarensis. The sequence goes on along the minus strand of VUQH01000162.1, from coordinate 59,234 downwards.
ATTTTTACACGTGCGTTGCAGCCCTGAACTTTTCTGACAGACTTGCACACGAGAACCGAAATGCTCAATGTGGCCAGATTGGACAATAAGTGCTCTTAGTAAAAAGATGTGATGTGCGATTGCACTCGCGTGAAAGTAGCAAAGATAATTGTCTTGTGAATTAACAGTGAGTGGGTGTCAAGTTTCCCTATCTCCCACACACTTTACCCAGACAACTCCCTCGCCTAAACCAGACTATTTGTAGTATTGTGAACTTGTCTGAAGCTGGACATCTCCTGTTGTGTGCTGTGTATTAGAAAGGGCATCAGCGGACAATGTCCTGAACCAATTGTTCCTGTCGAGAGTTCACATATTAAAAGGCTTAAGACACAGCATGAACGTATTTTTAATTACATAAACTACTGACATTACAAGCCTTATCGTGATAAATAAATGTTCTGTTTGATCACGTAGTCTTAGAGTGAAGTCTTTTTTAAAAAATAACAAAATAATAAAACAATATCAAGTAAAACACAACAAAATATTATCAATGTTGGTACCATGATTCCCTCACAAGAAAATAAAACTACAGGATATTTGGCTTATCTGATAAACCACACTACATATTTTCATTTTTGAGAACATGTCCTTAAAAGCTCCTGGGCTGAGTGTTCAAAATATTTTGCTGCCTTTGCAAGCTAAACATACAGCTGTTGTAGTGAGTTTCTTACCCTGATCATTTGAGAGAGGTCCCCAGCATCTGCTAGCTCCAGTACTATGTTGAGCTCATTGTCCTCAATAAAAGATGCATGGTACTTTATCACATTGGGGTGGTTCAATTGCTGGCGGTGAAAGAAAAAAAACATGTCATTCTGAAAGCATAAAAAAGCAAAGAGAAGATATGCTGGTGACAATTGTCACATTAAGATGTTACATAGTCATATTCTCCAGCTTCTTGCAAACTTATTACACCATCTATGCAAAAATAACCTTATCATAAATAACAAAGGTTTGTGGGTGTTTCATGTGTTATTCACTGTATTTTGACCACCAATTAAAACAAGATTGCTTAAACCAAGCATGGAATTCATATTTGGTACATGTGGATCTAATGAGACGGTTCTGTCCTCAAGTGTGACAAAGCTGGGTGACATGTCACAACAACCCCTGTCTCTGATGACAACAACTCAAGTGTGACACACACATATATACACACACATACACATATATACACACACACACACACATGCCTGACAGGCTGACATGGCTGGCAGTCAGAAAAACAAGCATCCCAGGCTCTTCTGGATTTGAGATTCCTTCCTGTTGGCTGGTCAATAAGGCAGGAACAGCATCCTTTGTAGTAAACAAAAAGTTTCAATCCATCCAGAGCAAGTAGAGAAAGGGGGTGGGAGAGAGGCGCAGTGAAGAGGAACAAACAAGTGACACAGTGACACAGACAAGCAAAGGGGATGATGGAGACAGGGCAAGGTGAAGAGGTAGGGAAAGAGAACAAAGGTAAGGAAGGAAGAAAGAAAAGGAGAGCGATAAGGTAAGCCGAGTTAGAGAAAAGGGGGAGGGAAAGGGGAGCAATGGTGGTATGTGAGGAGTCACAGCCGTGATGTGAGCAGACTGAGTAGTGTGACATGCGTCCTCCGCTCTGCTTTCTCTGCTGTGATTAAAGAAATGTTCATGCTCTGGATGATGCTGAGAAGAGGGGAAGGGAGAGCGCACAGTACAGTACACTACGCTATACTCTCCACTCCATCTCTGCATCCTTCCACATTCCTCTCTCTCATTTGTTCTCCCTTTCCCTTCCTCATGTCTCCATCTCTCCTTCTCGCTCCCTTGTCCTCTCTTGCCAGATGTATTTTTGGCTCAGAGTGGCAGTTCTGCATGGCTCCACACTGTAGCACAGCCAAGAAGTGATGACAAGTCCCCCCCCTCACCCCCGCCCGCTCCAACCCACTCCTCTTCCACAACTTAAACCTCAGGCGAAGGATACAGATATGTTCACATGCAGATGTTTATGTAAATGATGGATGGAACCTTACTGCAAAACAACAATCATTCACTGGGAAATATCACATAGAGTCTTGCATGATTATGTAATTACACATGCTGGCTGAGATCCACCAGTGTGTGTAATTACTTAATCATGCAAGACTCTGTGATATATTTGTGGAGCTGGTGATGTGTTTCAGAGAAGAATAAAATACTGACTAATCCAACCTGATGGCAGAAAATTAAGCATGCCAGCAAATTAAGTAATAGTGTAATTATAAATTAAATTGCATGCTAACTGGAAAGCAGCTGGTAGAAATGATAATGGGCGGGAAAAAAATTCAGTTACATTTTAGTTTAGGTCCGCCTTGAAAAAAAATCAACTACTAGCTGTATCTAGCAGAAATGGATGCTTTGTGTTGCATGACATTAAGATATTTTTTAATTCAGTGAATGAGAGAATGAAATAAATAAATTAATAAGTAAGTTAGTTAAGGGTTATTTGTCTATTAGAAGAAAAAATAATTGATATTTAGATTATCAGTAAATACATTTAAAATATATTTAAAATTGAAAGCATGCTGTTCAAGAAGAAACCAAGGCATAAAACTGAATTTAAAGTGTTTGCGTAAGGTTTAAATAAAACTGGTTGTTGCCAGTTCTCTGTCTTGTTAGTAAACTACTGGTATAATCTGATGCAAGACCCAGACCTGCATACACATAGAGACATACCACACAAACAAATGCATGAAGAGAAAAGAAAACTAACATCATAACAGCCTTTCACTGCTGATTAGAGTAGACTATTAATCAGAGTACAATCCTTGACAGTAACCATAAGTGAGAGGAATATGCAGCTGTGTGGTTTCAAGAATGGTGAAATTAACAGAATAACACAGAGCAGGCTATTTTTGCAGCCAACATTCCTATCAGCAAGGATTTAGACAAAAGGACAGAAGGAGAAGTGAGATTCTCAAGTTGAAGTCATCATGCCAGAGAAAGAAATAACAGATGAATGAGCAGACACAAACATAGACAGACAAACAAACAAATAGGCATACTGTTGAAAGGTCTCAGTGTGTGTGTGTGTGTGTGTGTGTGTATGATCATGGGCGACTGTGCGTCACTCCAGTCGACCCATGCCAGTGCGCCTCTCATTATTCTGATTTGGCTGTGTCTCCTGTTGGCCTGTCTAGTGGGGGATAAGGCAGAAGGACTCTCTCTCTCACACTCAGTCCTTTATTATCAGGCTGGCTGGGCAGCGCAGGGCCAGGCAGAGCTTCCATGTTTACTAGGAATCGGCTTGGAAGATGAAAAGAAAAGAACAAAACACATGAGGAAAACAAGGCAGTGGAGGAGAAAGAAAAGAAGTGAATGGATAAAAAACACAGCAAATGGCCAAAAAACGGCACAGGCAGAAAAGATGTGAAGACGAGGTTCTTTGCTGAGAGATGAAATGAGGAAAGAATGTAGGAATGTAAAGAAATACAGGAAATGCATAAAGGAAATGAGATACACAGTCACCAGGCAGAAAGTAGCATTTAACTCTGCCCTGACCCCTCTTAGAAGGTCAAAACTACAGATCAGGAAACCCCTGCTGTCTTCTGCCATCTAGTCAACAATCTGGTACTCAGATTACAGCTCTCTTCTGGGTCTCATCTGCATTGGAGTATTGTTGTCTTTGACTGGCCCAAAAAAACCCAGGGGCTTCAATGAATTCTCTGAGTGGCACAAACTAATTGGTTTGAGTCTTCTTGTTCTCCCTAATGTGTATGTCTGAGCGTACATGTGTACACAAAATGCCTGCAGTGCACACGTGTACATGAAGAAAAGCTGCATATACAGCTGCCAGACATGCATGAAACACACACACACATACACACACAGTCAAACAACAGAGAGAACTCTGACACACATCTAGGATCATTTAGACAAGCGAAGATATTGGAGCTGTCATTAGTTTGTTCATTAGTACTTGAGAGCAGCCCTGCTGACACATGTTAAAGGTAGTTTAATAAATGAAAAAACTCCACTGGAAAAAGAAAAAAGCAATACAAAATTAAAGAAAAGGGAGGAGACACATGAGAGAGGCTGCTACACTTCTATGCTTATGCACTATTGCCTGGCTCTAAACATTACAAAAAGATTTAAAAAACAATAGTTTTGGCATTTTAAAAAATGAGCCAATGTGTGCCTGGAGCCATTTAACACTGCTGCACCCCTGTGCACACGCACACACACGCTCCAGGAGAAAGTAATACACTTATACTGTACTGTCACATACACACATACTTATTCACATTCTCACTTGTGTGCACAAATACTCCAACACCCCTCTGCATTTGTAACCATCCAAGGAAATGCACGCACACACAACACACAAATCCATGCCGTCTGGTGCAGATCAATTGTTTTCCTGTGGTAGAAGGTCTCAGCTGAGGCACCTTAAGAGAACAGAGCACAGCGCATGGCGCCGTCTCCCTCTTCTCTGGTTCTTTACCTTAAGGAGATCTATCTCTTTGATGCAATCTTGCCGAGCTTTGGCATCCATCAAGTCAAATATCTATCAAGAGATCAAAAGGAGGGAGGGAGGGAGAGAGTGAGAGTGAGAGAGAACGAGAGAGAGGACAGAAGGGTGTTATGACATTCAAAAAAATGTATACAGAAAGATGTAGAAAACCTAAGGGAAAAAACACTAAACAGAGAACACGGTTGCTCTTCTCTAGAGGGAGGTGCTGGAGTGTCTACAGGTGTTTCATATCTGAGTCACAAGTCCATATTCCTGTATATGCTGTGTATCTGTGATGTGTGTATGTGTACACATGTTCAATCAAAGCAATGTGTCCTCTTCTCAGTGTGTTATGAGTGTTTAAGTCAGTGAATATCATATATATACTGTATCTGCAAATGCACAAAAAGAAGTGCAGAGTCACACTGAAGTTAGAACAGCTTACGAAGTCATATTGCACTTCACATGCAAATAATTCACATGTTTTGTTTGGTAAATATGTTGGCCACTCTGGAGGCACTACCACATTAACAATTTAATTTTCTTTAATTTTTTCTGCGCAGTAACAAGTCTAATCTACTAAGATTTGTGAAGCGTAACCAGGTTGATTTTACATACAGAAGCAGGATTTAGATGTGTTACTTTTTATTACAATAAATGCTCTGCATATAGGTGAAAAACCTATGTTGTCCTTGTGACAGATTTAACTTCGGCTATATACATTTTCTGTACCTGGTAGTAAATGTGCTACTTTTATGCCATCTCACCTGAACTTTCTTCAGGGCCACTGATGTGTTGTCCAACAGATATCGTGCTCTGTACACCTCACTGAACTGGCCACGTCCAATTTTCTTTTCAATCTGGAAGTTAGCCAGTGAACTATGGCCCATATCTGGCTGCAATGGTTTCTAAAATGAAAGGGGAAAAACCAACAATTAACAAAGAGGCATATACAGGTCCTCTCACAGTCAACGTGGACATGCACTCTCCCGTGCTCTCTGAATAAGAGAAAAACAAAAAAAAAACAAAAACAGACCACTTACAGACATTTTGCAGTAACTACATATTTGTCACTGAAGTGAAACCATCTCCATATTACTGAAAGAAAAAAGATGAGGGCTAAAGGATGTGGGTGAAACTGTGGTAAGGCCTATGTTTTTTAGTTAATTTTCCAAAGATGCTGCTCTAGAGTTATTTGGCTGGTACTAGGTTGAAGCGGCACACTGTCAAAGATCTGAATGCCATGCTGGCTCCAGATACGAAGAGGTCCATTCATTTTGAGACAATCACAATTTTTTTTTAACAATTTTGCCTCTGTACACCACCACAGCAGATTTTAAATCAAACAGTCAAAATGTGATTGAAGTGCAGGCTTTCAGCTTTATTTCAATGGCTTTAACAAAAGAATAGAATTTAACAGTTTAGGAATTACGGCAATTTTTATACATAGTCCCCTGTTTTCAGAGGTTCAAATTAACAGGACAATTGAGTGACAAGCAGTTTCCTGGCCAGGTGAGGCCTGTTCCCTCATTATTCCATGATAGATTAAGCAGATAAAAGATCAGGAGTTGTTTCCAAGTGTTGAACTTGCATTTGTGAACAGTTCACAGCAGCTGTCAATATTTCAAAGAAATGTTGATATAAGTAAAGGAGGCAATCATCAGGCTAAATAACCAAAATAAACCTATTAGAGATGGCAAAAACTTTAGGAGTGGCCAAATCCACAACCTGGGACATTGTTAAAGAGAAGGAATGCAATGACCAGCTCTTCAACAACACAGGACGTGGAAAATCCCAGAAGACAAATGAAGTGGACGATCGCATAAAGAAAACTCTTCACAACTAGCCAAGTCAAGAACACTTTGAGGCAATAAGTGTATTATTGTCAAAGTCTACAATCAGACATTTTCGTGACTGTAAATACAGAGTGTTAAAAGTAAGGTGCAAACAACCGATTATAATCAAGAACATAAAAGGATAGATTTATTTTGCCAGAACACATCTAAAAGCCCCTGCCCAGCTCTGGAAAAAATCTGAGGACAGTTGAAACCAAGAAACTTGTACCAGAACTATGGAAAAATAAAAGTATGGAGAAGGAAAGGACCTGCTCAAGATCAGAAGCACATGACACCATCTGCCAAACATGGTGGAGGCAATGTTATGGCATGGGCATTTATGGTGGTCAATAAAACCGAGTCACTAGTGTTTATTGATGATGTGACTGCTGATAGAACTAGCTGAAGTATACAGGGCTATACTCTTTGTTCAGATTCAGCCAAATGCTGCAAAACTGATTACACTTACGGTCACAGTACAAATGGCTAAGGACCCAAAACATACTGAAAAAGGCTGTAATTCCTAAACAGTTAATTCAATTCTTTTGTCAAACCCCTTGAATTAAATCGTTGATCAGTTTGATCTCATTTTGGCTGTTTGATTTAAAATCCACTGTGGTGGTGTACCTAGACAAAATTACAAGAAATGTGTCATAGTCCCAGTACATATGAACCCAGCTTTTTTGATTACTACAGTTATATAGTATTTAATTAAACCTTGGAATTTTGCCTTACATCTTCTACAAAGGCTAATACAGTGACTCCCTCAGTGCATGGTGCTGTTCTGGAGCAAAGGTGGAACAACAATTTTTCTATGGGGATGGTGAAAATAGCTAATTTAAATAAATACAGGCTCCTCAGTAGTCCATTTTTCCCTAAATTTCACAGGGAACCCTTTTCTTTTATCTGTCAAGGTATATCAATGAGAGTCTGGCACCAGGCCACTGAATAAAGTACTCCTCACCTCTCCTCACCACATGACTGATTGCACCAACTGAGCCACTCACCTTCCACAATTAAAAAGCGCAAAAATGAACCAAAATGAGCCCCTTGGATATGGTGTGTGAAAATACACAGAGCATGCTGTGTGACCTTTCCAGACATTTGGTAAACTTGCAAAAGGTGTCAGCAGGAGCAAACAGAAGGTGACAGATATCACAATGCCACATGTCACTAGTGCTTCTGCCAGCATGGCCATGGGAGCAGCTCAGAGGCAAATGTCTCAGGAAAAAAGGAAGGAAGACAAAAAGGTAGAGAGGTTCAAAAACTAATCTCCTGATTACTAAAATATGCAGAAAGGGGATGTCGTCACATTTGTTCACTTTACTTGAATTGCCTATCTTGAACGAATGGAAGATATATTTGATACAGCTGGCACCAAGGAAGGTGAATTTATTTAAGTGAAAAAAATAAGTTTTAAAGCCAACTACAATATCAGACAGAAACTGCCAAAAATTCTTTTTACAAAGGCCAAAAATATAGTTCATAAAATTTCTGAAAACAACCAAACAACCATTACAATCTAATACAAATGAAATGCAATTGGGACCTGCAAATGTATCCTGTTTTTGCTTGATTGGCAACTTAACAGGTTTATAATTCCTGCCAGCCTTACTGTTCAACTGTAATGCATTTAAGACAACAAGAACAAATATTTTGAATGTTCACATTACTGAAGCAGACCAGTGTCTACACTGTCTACCTAAAACTAACACTGTTTAACCCACTGGTTAAAGCCATAACTGTGCATATTTACTAAAACCACACAGAGACAATGAAGGAAAAATGCAACATCAATAGGATTCTTAATATATTGTGTTGGAAGACTGGAGGGGGCTGCACCAATTTCACCATTTCATTGTTTTTCAGAGTCGACAGCCAAAGGAAGAGGCGTGAGCCAATCAGATTCCCTGCCCAATTAACACCGCTGAGGTGTGTGCATTTTTCACCATAACACCGCCGTCATCCCAAGCTGTCTGGGAGTCCCTGACATCGAGCATGATGCACTGTTCCACAACCCACTGTTCACACTACTTTAGATCTAAAAAGCAGCTATAACGATTCACTGATACCTAATGCAAAAAAAGAAAAAAACTCCTGACATACTGTTCCACTGAAGGCTCTACAATGAGTTAAAATTACATCAAGGAGAAGCTAAATTTAAACCTATACCCAAACCTAACAAAGCAGCCATATTGGGCAATGATTTTTTTTATACTGGGACAGAAGCAGTGACGCAAAGTTGCAGTGGAATGGAGAGTCTGAGGAGTATAAATTGAGAGAGAGAGAGAGAGAGACAAACAAACAGAAAGAAAGAGAGAGAGAGAGAGAGAGAGAGAGAGAGAGAGAGACAAACAAACAGAGAGAGAGAAAGAGAGAGAGAGAGAGAGAGAGAGAGAGAGAGAGAGAGA
>VUQH01000162.1:29321-44321 GCA_015106775.1 Etroplus canarensis | reverse complement strand
CTGACTGCTTGTGGATAGAATGGAAATGACTAATCCTGGGGAATGTAAATACAGATAAAGGAAATGTCCAAACTTTGTTCATTTATTTGTTACTTTTTAAAAAGGAGAAGGACATCCACCGTGTATGTTGGCCTACCAATATAGATTCTAGTGCTAGGATTTATGATTCAACCATGGTTTTCTCCATTCAGTGTCTTATTCCCATAGATACTGCTCATGTAGGCCTCACAATTCATTGTGAGGCATTTGCATGTTTTTCCATTAGAGTTAAAGCAGTCTGCAGATCTATCAGTCTGTCATGTAGTGGTAACAGTTTCTCATCTTTGTTGCATAGAATCTCCCGGGCCAATTTAAAAATCTGTATCTGTAATGCAGAGGAGAATGACATTGACAAGCAGTCTTGTACTCTTGATGACACTAAAGGTTTTTGTGTATACTGATAGACAGACATAGCTATAGAGTCATATAGCCATATAATTGATCTATACATCAATAATATAGATATATAGCCATATAATTGATCCACAGATCAATAAACAGATAGATGATTTGGCAATTTAATAATTTTACAATTTTACAATTACAACACAAGTGTGTACATGCACATGTGAACAGCCACATAATTTATCAATACTGTGACAAATTACAGACTAATGTAGCTTTTTCTTGTGGTTCAGTACATATGAGCTTTGAAGGTCATGGAAGTGTTTGCACAACACCATTTCTCTTGGGACTGCATTAGCTTTACTAGGAATATTTTCTGGAATTCACATTAAACGTGTTATGTAAATTCGCAGAACATGCCCCCCAAACAGACAGATGCCAGATTGGCAGTCAGAATTGCTAATCATGAGGTTACGCCCCGAGTTTACAGCATCGAATTACCAATTAAAAACAAACGTATGAGAAATGTGACCCTTTGAACCCAAATCAACATTGTAACATTTACTTAAAATAGCACAAACCATCTTTGGGAAAAATTTAACCGTGGAGAAAGTTTTTAATTTCCCACCCGACTTGGGACCCATTCTGTAGCCAGACAGCAGGGGTCAACAGAGGAGTTTTGGCTTCGCTTTTGTAGAGCCATCAGGTCCTTCATGTTTTCTTCATTCATTGGTTCAAATCTACAGCTAGCTCTAACAAGTTCATGTTTATACATTTTCACTATCCATCCCATCAACCACTAATAGAATGATATTTCAAGCCACAAACATGCATGGTAAAAATTCACATGCTGTGGGTAGTAATGGAACTTAGTAAGGAAAAGTATGACCAGGCCCATATGGAATCTGCACCCAGCAGATTCTGCAGAGTTTGAAGAGGCGCATGTTGCTTGGCAAATGTTCACCATTTCTGCCTCTCTGTCTCTGGTTGTATGTTGCTATGACTTTGATCAATGTGAAAGGTTGTCCTGAACTTGTCCTGAAATCTTCATGATGAAATTAAAAGCATTAAATTCAAAAGCTTGAGTAAACTGATATTTACTTCAGCCTGTTGTAATTTTGAGAAAATTTAGGTTGATTTATTGTTTTATATAAATCCACATATTTGCTGAGGAAATTGTGAGTTTTAATTTTTTAAATTAATTGCTGATAATGTTAGAAGCAAAAAACACTACAGAACTGTGTGAATTTTCCCCCTGGATCACTGCAGAAACCTATTTAAAAATCCACAGATTCTGTTTGGGCCTGCTTATGATTATAACAGTAAATGTGACTGTATAAAGTGTTAAAATTGCACTGCCCTACATATCGACCTTGTTGATAGATATCACAGTATTAGCAAATAAGATGACAATTACCAGTGTCAGTCTCCAATGTTTATCTGTTGTGCCACATGAACTTTGTTCAAGTTAAATGGTGAAAGACAGTGTGATGAATTGCTGAAAGACTATATCAGCCAAATGATCCTTTTAAATCAGTACTGGTGCATCCTTATTAAACAGTCTTTAGCTATTATACTGCCAGTGATGATCATAAAACATCACTGGCATTGCAAACACACTAGATTTGAAAGGATTTTAATACCAGGTGAAAGTTACTTGGACCTCATCCCTGTGTTTTGTTAGATTGAGGCTGGCACCCTTACTTCTCTCCTTAGCCATCTTTTGTTTCTGACTGTCTGAGTGTCAAAATAACCCGAAGGCATCTAAAATCCTTAATTTTCTTTCGCCTCCTATCCCATGCTAACAAGATCAATTAAGACTGCCATGTTACATTAACACACACCAGGAAACAGGACAATTAACAAATCTAACTTGATCAAGAGGCATAAACAATGCAGAATCACACTCTTTGGGGTTCCATTCATGTACAGTTCATGAAATATCTCAGACTACAGACAGGAATTTCTGACTTCCAAAACACATGATAGGCACAAACAGCAGTGGAAACTCAATGTGCCACTCTCCCTGCTTTTCTGTCATGTGGGTGAGAAATAGTGACTGCTTTGCTGGCAACAGCTAAAAGCTCAATCCACTACCTATTCATAGATGCATGTCAGAGTCAAATTTGGACCTTTGGTGAGAGACAGCTGCAAATATAAAACAGGACAGACACAGACTGAGTGTGAGGGAGATAGTCATTTTATCCTAAATATGTAGACACACAATATATGAATACGGTTTGCCTTAAATAAGACTGTTTTTGAGCTGGTTATTTAGTTGTTTCTTGATCATTTGGAGCTGGAAAGTGACATCATACTGATCCTCTCACAATTATTTTTGTCAAAAACTTTACAAAAAATCTGAAAATGCTCCACAAATGCTCCATTTCCATTCTAGTATATAGCCTGTCAAATGTAAATTTATAATCATTTTGCCAAAATTGTGGAAATATACATAATATTGTTTTTTCTGTTGAAACTAGAAATAATTTTCCCAACCAGACTACCAACCACTCAATCAAAACAAACACTGTTTTTTTTGACTGCGTTCCATCTAATGTGAGATTCAAGCTCAACATTCTCACAGTAGGCCCAATCACACCAAGGTAATTATATGGAAGACGAGAGAAGCAAAACACAATGACGCATAGATGGATATTAGCAAGACTGCTGTTTTTTATGTTATCATACTCATCTCAAATCTGTTTTTGGTTTATGTCTTTTTAGAGCATCTAATCAGAACTTATTTTGTTTGTGTTTTTAAGAGACCAGTCATTTTCTGATTTTAAACTGTAACTGAGATTAATAACTGCATTGAAGCAATTACTTTGCTTCATCAAGAAAACTATCTACCAGATCTCCGAGAGGAAGGTCATTCTGAATTGCAGGTGATAAACAATCCACTGATAATCCATTTAGGTTTTCAACACTATACACCCCTTGGTACTTGAATTTGGGGAGCAAAAAAACACTCAGTATGCACATACACCAAAAAACCCAATACCTTTTCTTGAAAATTAGGCTATATCTTATTGGATTATTGGTTATACTTTGTCATGTTAATGCACAGCATTGTTTGCAATCTCTGTAGATACAGTGGCCATGCCAACACTGCAGTTTTACAGTGACATACCAATAGAAATGGCTGCTACTACAAGTGTTGACTCTGATGGTCCAATGCTTGCTGATAAAGCAGATACATGAAAATTACCCAGCAGTCAGGGCAAGCCTACAAATGCCACAGACACAGCTGATGTTTTTAACTTGCATAGACTAAGTGAACCAGCAAAGCTTCTCAATATCATGGCATGCCAACCTGTTCAAGTGATTCAAAGAGTGACTAGTTAGCTAACAGATAACAAAATTAGATAATGCCCATTTCCTTCAAAAATATTTTTTTTCACCAGTGGAATTTGATGAGTCTATTACCCAAGAGGAAAAATAACAGTTTAACTCGGTTTCATACAATTTACGCATGAAGCAATAATATCTAAAAAAAATAATTAAACAGAACAATTAACATAATTTGCAAGTTGCTGAAAATCAAGTGTTCACAAGTATGCACACATGGGTCCAAGAATAACCACAGGTAGCAAAAGACGCAGGTGCCTCTGAGGGTTGGCATGGAAGCCACTGGCAGAAAAATGGAGAGCCAAGCCAACCAAAGTGGAGAAAAAGAGGGATCCAGACAGAAAGGGGAGACTGCTACAGGAATCTCTTAATGATCTTTTCACATGCTTGTCCATGGAAACCTGTGGATCAACCTCTAGAAAAACTAAATGGTCAACTGCTCTCTGTCTGTCATACTGACTTAAGGTAAATTATACAGTGACTGATTTGGGGATTTCACAGAGGGGCAAAAGTGTCTTCTTCTTCTTTTTCTTTCGGCTTCTCCCGTGAGGTGTCGCCACAGCAGATCATATATTATGAATCCACATTTGGATAAAGTGTACTACAGTAAATAAACGGTGTGATAGACAAAAAGATCTTTAACATATTTTAGAAAGGATGCTAGGAAAACTTCTTGTTCATCGTACTTTTCACTGGCCTAAGAAAAAGCTTCTCTGGCAACAACTTGCCCTGCCTTGATATAAAAAAGCACATCTTCATTCAACTGGGGCAAAACTGAGTATGAGAAGAAAAATGAGTAGGGCAAAGTGGGGATTGTGCAGGAAAGAGAAGGACAGATGCAGAGCTATGAAAACTGCCAGTAGAGAGAAAAAGAAGCTTGTTAGCCCTGATGCGTTCATGGTCCTGAAAGAGTCGGTGTATACCACAGACGCTGGCTCTCACTTTAACTCCTCTTTAATCCTTATTTCCTCCCTTCTGCATAAATCATTTAAAACAGGAGAACAGCAAAAACAAAGAGAGGGAGATGATTATAATAAGGTGGATCAAGGCAAACTGGGAGGGAAGGGGGGTGAATTAAAAAATGAAGGGTCCTGAAATTTAGCCGTCTCAAAGAGAAGAGTGCAAAATCAGCTCTGAATATGAGGACAATATGTATGAACGCGGACTGATGATCTCGGGTTTAAGGAAGAGAGCAAAGCAACTTGGAAAAGAAAGGGGGTAAAGAGGAAAGAGGAAAAATATAATGTGACACTATCCGGCCTTAGTGCACGATGTGAGAGAATCAAAGGCACCTTTGAGGAGCCAGAAGACGACAGTGCAAGTGCTAGAAGAGTGGTGTCCATGATTACAAGAAACGAAGAAACCTTTGAGTCTGTGTTCATGAAAGCCCACCCCGGGCCTCTTCTCAAACCCCTGCTAGACTAACAGTGATGACACAGAGAGAGAAAAAGAGGAAGAGAGCCACTAATGATGGAGGGGTCCAGATACTACAGAAGCAGCACACTTTCCAATTCATTTTAATCACTATTCAAAATCATTAGCACAAATGTGCAAGCACTCATGTTCATTGGACCATGAGCTGAGAGAGAGACAGAGAGGGGGAGAAGACCAATTATACCTCAGCATGTGAGCCAGTCTTTGAGGTCTTCGAGTAAGATGGTCCAAGACTTGACAGAATAAAAAACGAAGTTAGGACATTTTATTGTCCTGCAAGAGAAAAAAGAGACAACACAAAAATGGAGAAGAAAGCTTTGAAACAAGTTTTGCAAAGCCAGCCAAACAGAGTACACGGTCCATCTATTTAGACTTTTCCATTTCCTCATATCTGGCGAAAAATGCATCAAGTTAATCGGTGACCAACTCTCCATAAGAAAGTCACATTATCTCAAACAGGCAAAACACCCAAACACCAACAGTGACATCAAACAGGCTTCACTATTCAGGAACAACTAGATCATTGCTAGATTAATGGCTGGGTCTTTTTTGATTTATAGTATGTGTATGCTGAAGGTGAAAAGTGCAAAAAGGTAGCAAATCACAGACACTCTTTCAGGTCTTTAAACTCTCCATGCGAGTTTCCAGGTAGAGTTTCAGATTAAGTTTACGGGCAATTGTTAAAAACAAAACTACAAAAATGATCTTCACGTTTCTTCTCTGTACATGTATAAATACATGTATGTTTGTGATGTTTCCAAACTACACCCTCTTCCTGGTGGAGAGAGCACAACAAAATGATATTTTTAAAAAGAAAATTAAGATAAAGAACTCCACTGAGACACTACAAGGCCAGTGATCCATAATGTGGCTTTCTAACTATTTATAGTCATCCTTTACATTTGTCACCTTCAGATTTTTATAGCCTAATGATCATTTCACTGTAGAAGTAAATAGCACAGCACAAATACCCTGGGCTTCATGTGAGGCCTAAACTGATTTATTTCCCAGCAATCTCGGTGCTCTGCTTTTTTACGTGTACAATTCACTTACTACAGTCTATACATATCACATCTGTACAATCACCTGACCTTCCATGACCCAGTAATCCCATTTACAATAAGAGACTCTCCTCTGTCTTCCCGCTTGTTTGTGTGTCTGCCCATGCACGCACACCTGCGCATTTGTATACCTTTGTATCTCATTTTTATTTTCCAATATCCGACCACTGTCTAGAGTAAAGATGTTCACCATTGAGATAAGAGCTCAAGGACAAGCAGGTGTCAGCCACTCTCCTCCTCTTTATCCATCTCCCTTGCTATTCTCCACCCCACCTCCTCCCCTCTGTGCTCCTGTGTGCTCTGTTGCTCCTGTGTGCGTTGGACACGAGCTGGCACGTGGCTAAAAGCCCAGGCCACCTCTCTGCTCTATTGTCCTACCCACTCTACAGCAGCACTGACGGCTCTCTTGTGGTGGGGGGCCCTTTGTTGCCAGTCTGTCACTTCAGCAGGTGCCTTACAGTAAGAGGCAGGAGCCAGCCAGCCAACCATCCTGTATGGCTTCGTTAGTGCAGCGCACTGTTTGATGTGCTCATTTCAACAGCCAGAGACGGCAGCCAAGGAGGATGCTAATAATCACTTGAAAAACAAAAACATTCCACTCAAGCTTGTAAAAGATAAACTCCAATTTCAATGATAAAAGAAGAGTGACAGACATTCATGGTATGAGTAGAAAAAGAAACTGCCAGCCACACTACCCCTATGTTTTTTTTTACTCACCGCCCCCTATTCCAAGGTAAAATCAATTCATACTGTCAATCACTGAGAATATACAAAGTATATTGACAAATTGCTGACTATGTAAAGAAAGATAAAATCGTGTGGGCAAAGTATGCAAAAACAGAGCTGCATTTAAGACAGCTGTGTGATCCCTCAGAACCAGCTTAGTGTGTCAAGGAGCAGGCTGTGTGAAGGAGAGAAACCCCCAGGCATTCAGGAGAGGAGACCCTGGGGGTTTTGGCTGTGCCTGCACAAGCTCACTACATTCACAGCCCTTCAAAATGTTATACCACCATCACACCTCAGTTAAAATTACTTAGAAACTGAGTGCATAATGTGTGAAAGAAAATCAACAGCATTTAATTTAAGTTGGTTTGTCTATCTTCAAGCGATGCCACTGCTTTTTTGGGTTGTTTGAGGTATTGAATAAATAAGACTTTGAGTTAGCAATCATTGGCAACCTAAAGTGTATTTTCTCCCATAGGAATGCATCAAAAATAGTCTAATTATAGATATACTTCCAACTCTGGGTGATAAATGGCTTGAGAATCCTAACTTTTAGATTGCTACAATGTATCTCCAGTAGTATTATATTAGACTGCATGAATGATGATTACTTTTAAAAAATGAGACTGACTGATCAGTATGAAAAGAAAAAAAAAAATCATTGGTCAGTTAAAAACAGTTGGCTTCTCAATCAGGAGCTGCTGTGATTTTAGAAACTTGATTTGAGACATTTAAAATAATAACTTTCCCTGGTTTGACGCTGTGTTTTCGCTCAGCTGGTTTTTATAAGATGTGGTATGAGGTACTGATCCACAGTGAATGTGTTCACTGCAGTTGATGGCAGTAGTAGGCATACTCCAAAGCAGACAGGAGCACCAAAAGGACAGAAACTGCTGTAGACATTGTCAACAGCAAAAATCAAATTCAGTTTAACAGTACGCTATATTTAGAACATTTTCATTGCTTTGCCTGCCATCAGATGGCTCTTTCTAACCACCAAGTTACACTGCCTTTTTATGAGTACAATCACAGAAGCCGTTTATCCACTGCTCCCTTGATTAGTTCATGTCATTGCGTGACTTTGGATCTGAACTAGTTAAAACATGTTTTCTGCAAAATAAAAGATAAATTTCTATCTAAGAGGATTATTTCCATAACTCAAGTTTTTTTTGTCCAACACCACGCATGCAATTTAAGCATTAGATTAACCTTCAGCGAGCTTGAAGGGAGAGGGCCAGTGGGGGCCATGCTAAACAAGTACAGTGTGGGGAGAGCTGCAAACACTGGTAAAAGCCCTTCCCCATAAAAGAAATGTTTAAGACTATTCAAATAAAGGACCAGGCCAGAAAAGTACAAGGAACACAAACAGAATTACCTGACTGCTGTAATTAATTAATTCCATTAAAAAGAGATTTTTTTAAATAAATTATCAGAAATACAAATGGATGGATGACAGATTTTTTAAAGCACACACCCCTGACTTCATATTACATATTTTTCAAAATATCCACACCCAGAGTTGCACACCACAGTAAGATGTAGATCCCAAGGCTTTTTGGCTGCATTAGTGCCTTGTGGCAACCACTCATGGTCTTTCACAATGCAGAACAGAGTATTGCACAGCAGAGCAGAGTTTCCATCCCTCCAGGACCAACAAGGGCTTTGTTTGTTAGCCATGTCGCTGACTGACCACCAAATTAGCTGCATCACCTCTGGCACCAGGATATTGGATGCGACATTCTGTTCCACGGGGCTGTGGCTCTGTTTATCTCTTAGACTAGAGGGCTTATATTAAAAAACAAAACAAAAATGCAGTAAGGACAAATGAGGGAATTTCACACACAAAAATTAAACAAGGGAATACCATGCTGACTTTTGCTAAACACTACTCTAAATGAAGAGTTGGGATGGGATGGGGCTCAATAACTAGTTCCAGTTGAGAAAACATTCCAAATTGTCCAATTATTCAGGATCATATACTTATGAGCTTATCAGTTCCTTTTATTACTGTACACGACTGAATCACACAAAAGCCTTTTTTTCTTTAAACCCTTGAAAACCTCTGTAGGCCTACTTTTCCCCAAACACAAAAGTAAACAGGAACTGATAAAGAATCACTATAAGCAGAACTGGTATTAAAAAAAACTATCAATACTGACAGAGAGTCTAGTGTTCATCACAGCAGCTGTGTTTTCTTTGGCTGACTCTCATATTCAGGCAAAATAGGAGCAAAGAGATGAGACCAGCATCTTCTAGGCAGCAATGAGCAGACTTGAACAATTAATCGCATTTCTTGTCTGTTTTTATAAATTCAGCTCATCCATTTCTGTTACAACCCCACTCTAAAAGGCCAAACTGACTTCCTGGCAGTTTGTGACAGGTTTAGTTGTGTTCAACCTTTAATGTGCAATTATATTAACAGCTCAAGGAAATCCAGTGTTGAAAGGAATATTTGTTTTTAAGTCAATGTGTAATGTCCTTAAACCGATTTTTGCCGTGATCAAGTATCCCTAGTAACCATATATTGAAGCCGCCTTTTTTATTTTATTTTATTTTATTTATTTATTTATTTTGAGGGGGGGGGGGATCCTGGTAGTACTGTACCTTTAACAGAGGAGATGAATCTGCAAGATGGAAGCATTCTGACACTGCCCACCTCAAATGAAGAACAAATGAGTGAAAGGGCTTATTGCCAGAACATACAAAGACTTTTACAATGCAGACTAAATATATCTTTTGTTGTTTACTTAAGTAACAAAAGTACAAGGTATGTAGGGTGATTGCAAAGCTAGCACACTAGATGCACTTTCAATCAATTTTCTACTCAGCATGAAGCTCTGGCAATGACTGGGTTCTGAGACAGTAATAGTAATTATTTTAGGATTAGGTTTGTCATTGTGTTCCTCATCTAAGAGACAAACTTTAGAACAAACATCTGGAGAATGTGGTCCACTTTACCCATCACTAGCAGTCTCGCTTACTCCCTTAAAGGAGTTTTTCCCCCCTTCTTGCATAGTTTGATGCAGTTATCCTGTGTAAGCACAGAAGTTTGTCTAAGAGGAAATGACAAGCACAAGATGTCCAAATCATTAGTAATGTGAGAGGAGCAGTTCCCAGGCATGTCTCATTACATAGCTGACTGCTTACGTGGGGGCTAGGAGCCTGTGTTGGGGCTTTTTTGGGCCCAAACCTTTTTGTCTGCTGTGCAGGATGGGGAAAAGTGCCATAACCCTTCAATATCTCTTCTCCAGTTAGTAATGGAAACATCAAGACTCTGAACCCGAAACAACCTTTGCTCAACTCTGGCTTTCAATGAGGAAAGAAAGAGATACCAAAACACAAACTGTGGTCCACTCAACACATTAATGTCATACGCATAAAGTCTCATACAAACAGATGCAGACACACAGAAAAATGAATCTAAAGCTGGAAGGCTATACTGAGCACACACTAACAGTGGGCCCATGGGAACATGGCTCCACAAAAATCAAGCTTTGGTCTGGCTCTGGTTCGATTTCAGCCTACTGTGGCTTCTGTGGTGGGTTCTGTGCTGCACACACAATCTTCTAACCAGATCCAGAGCACTGATCCTCAATCAGAGGTCAAATACTGTACTGTTGCTTCATATGAGTGTGTGCATGTTTTCTGTCATGCTGCCAAGGAGGAAGATTCCTTAGGATGAAAATGACAACACTGAAAACATTTCAACTGTTTCTAGTAGCACAATTTGTTTTGGCTTAGGATCACATCACACAAAAATGCTTCACATGTAAAAAGACCCAAATTAACAGCTCAAGGAAAGTTTTTTCCCAAGGTTATGGATATGAAAAACCTAAAGTGTGCAATGATTAGCAACAGGGGGGCAGTTAGGGAATCATATTTAACCCTGTTATAGCTTCGGCTTAAAGGGCAGACGTGCTTTTTTATTTGGGTGGGGGTGCAAGTTTGGGACTTGTCTCTAAAAATAAATTAGCATAAATCCAACACTATAAAAGCAACTCAACATTTTTAAATGGGTACTTTAAAACATCAAATCTGTTTGCATTCATTTCTCTACTTACAACTTCTCCATTGCATATTAGTATTTTAGGGGAGATAGATAGAGAGATAGATAGAAAGAGAGAGAGAGATTGAGAGAGCGAGAGAGAGAGGGAGGGAGGGAGAGAGAGAGAGAGAGAGAGAGAGTAATGAAGTGAAAATGAGGTTCCTTCTGCCATTTCTCTCAGCTAAAAATGCTGAAAGTGCAGCAAGACAGCAAACAAAAAACTCCCCGTTTTGGGCACAAATTAATATACAAACAGAAACTTACATGCATGTTAGCACAACACATGCATAGACTGAAGGGCACAAAAAAGTTCAATATTTATTTTTATTCCTAAGGCACTCATTCTTCTTTGCATGAGTGCATTACCCAGCACACCAACAGAGCATCCCAGTATGTGCACAAGTATGTGTAAGGAGCTGACGATCAGAGAATAACGTTACCCCTAAGGGGTCGCACCTCTCTCCATTCTCGCCCTCCTCTCCTATTCCTCCTCTCTAGTGTGTGCCTGCAGGGATTTCCCTTTTCAGTTCAGAAGAGATGTCAGACCTGTTCCACCATCCCTCATACAGAGGCTGGACTCTGCCCTATATTTACCTAACATCTGTGAAACTCCACAAATAAGCCTCATTTCCAGATATCAGAGCCAAGTGAAGCTTAAAGGAGCAACAGCTGAATTAAAATGTCCAAAATTCATCTTCACATAACAAACATATCTGATGATTTCTTTTAGACCAGTGTCACCATGAGGAGTTAATAACTTATGGACACAATATTAAGTCAAAGACTTGAAGGGGTGTAGTTTAATTGTATTTTAAATTTCTGTTAATAGAGGCCTATTGTATATCATGTGCAGAGTATCCTGAAAGATTAAATGAGGAATTTTTTATGAACGGTGTGGGAACCTATTGAGCGATATTTTCACTCACTGTCAAAAGATACAAGGATGATGATTTTACAAATATTTGTACCTGGAAAAACTTTCAAACTTAAGTATATAGTATTTACAGAACACGGCAGGAAATCATTCCTACCTATGGCCATCAAACACTATAATTTCTTCCTGTAACACTTTGATATAACTTTTCTTAAAACAGATATTTTTATCATTTTTACTAATAATCATCTGCTATTTATGGTGTTTACATATATAACCATATTTAAGTCAGTTACACTTTTTTGTAATTTTGCCTCTGTACACAATCAGAGAGAATTTTAAATCAGACAGTTAGGATGCAATTGAAATGCAGATGATCAGCTTTACTTCAAGTTCTGCTATCAAAGACGCCTTCTTGAATGTAAATACAGAGGATTTACAAAACGATGAAAACCACTGGTTATACTCAAGAATAAGAAGGTCATACTAGACACTGCCAGAAAACATCTAAATAAGTCAGCCCTGTTCTAGAAAAAAATTCTTTGGACAGATGAGACCAAGATGAACTTGCACCAGAAAAATGGGAAGAGAAAAATATGGAGAATGGTGGAACAGCTTATGAAGAATACCACATCATCTGTCAAACATGGTGGGGGTAATGTTATGGCAATAGCAAGCATGGCTGCAAATAGAACAAGGTCACTATAGTATTTATTGATGATGTGACTGCTGACAGAAAAAGCAGGATGAATTCTGAAGTGTACAGGGCTACAGTCCCTGCTCAGGTTCAGCCAAATGCTGAGAAACTGATCCGACAGTGTTTCACAGTACAAATGGATAACGACCCCAAGCATTATCCATGTTTTGGGTCATTTCCCATAGATATTCTTCAATGGCAAAGTCAGTGATGTGATTGCCACTTAATCAAGAATGCTTTTTAATTACTGAAGACAAAACTGAAGGCAGAGAGACCCACAAACAAGTAGCAACTGAAGACAGATGCAGTAAAGGTCTGGCAGAGCATGTCAAGGCAGGAAACATACTATTTGGAGATATTCATGGATTTAAGACTTCAGACAGTCATTGACTGCAAAGGATTTCCATCCACGTCTTAAAAGTAAACCTTATTGTACGTGGAGATCAGGAAGAGTATCTGATGTTCTGCATCAGCTAATAGGAATCCTAAAAAAACTCAATATATTTAATATTATGTTAGTTTTCCTAATTACTTAATCTTTTAAACTTAAATTTTAAACTTAAATTTTAAACTGTGGGGGGGGGGGGACCTAGTCCTAGCTCTGTTTTTCATATGTCTCTGTCACATGTCATATGTTTATATGTTGCACCAGGTCCTGGAGAAATGTTATTTCATTTCACTATGTTCTGCGTCAGCTATATGTGGTTGAAATGACAATAAAGCTCTCTTGAATCTCGAATCTACTTTTGAGCCTCTGAAAGTAGGGGGATATGACTATAAATATCCAATAATTGTAATTCCTGAACAGTTGATGAAATACTTTTATCAAACTCCTTGAATTAAAGCTGAAAGTGTGCACTTCAGTCACATCTCGACTGTTTGGCTTACAATCTACTGTGGTGGTATACATACCCAAACTCGGAAAAAGTTGAGTCAGTGTCCAAAAACTTATGGACCCAACACACTGGACGTATTATTGATAGACATAAGTAAATCATGTTTGTGTGGGGGGTAAACAGATTGTACTTCCATTTGCTTCTTGTCTTATGTTTTTAAATAGTTGATGAATATCACCTGGAAGTCCACCACAGGCTGAGGCTTATACCCAAAAATATTTCATTACAGCTGATGAAGGCCAGTTTATTTCTGGTGTTTAAAACATTAAAAGGTATCATTTCATTTGCCCAGTTGCATATTTTAACTGCACGAGCACAACAGCAAGTACAAAGCTGCACGTCGTGGGCACCTTTTATTTTGGTTCATTTTAGGTCCTTTTAGATGTGGACCTGTAGTGTAGTGGTTTACACATTTGCCTTACAAGTAAAAGGTCCCTGGTTCTATTCCAGGTGGGTACATAAGCCCCTCTTACCATGGAGGGTTGCGTCAGGAAAGGTATCTGGCGTAAAAACCTCTGCCAAAATGCAAATGCAGATCTGCTGAGGTGACCCCTTATGGATAATATAAAGGAACAGCTGAAGGTACATTAAGCCCCTTTTAGATATGTATTCTCTTCCATTAATATAACAGCATATGAAAATGTTGGTTCTTGTCTAAATGGGGGGGAGGTAGGGCATCCAGCATAAAATCTTTGCCAAATCAAATATGCAGATTCATAAAAGATGATCCACTGTGGCGACCCCTAATGGGAGCAGCCGAAAGAAGAAGACGTCTAAGCCAAACCCAGAAACTGTGTATAAAAGATGGACATGGTGACCGTGACATCACCCGGTGACTTCTGGACGCTGCAATTTGAAGCTTCAACATTGTATTTTTGGCTGCCACAGGATTGTTTTTTGGAGGCAAAAATGACAACATTTAGAGAGAGGGCGGAGTGCTGAGTTATCAACAAATGCAAGCAAGTCTGCTTAGCAAGCTAGAATTATAAACTGCAAAGGTGTAAAGCAGACTTGGTTACGAGACATCTGTTTTCCATGGCAAAATCTTTCACTTTCTCACATGTAACATATTTGATTTTTTTCCCAAAGTACCATATAGAAATCCAAGTCAGGTTTATTTATAATCAGAACAGTTGACAACATACAGAAAATGAAAATGTCAGTTACTGATATTTGCAAAGAAAGACTGAAGCAAGGAAAAAGAGAAAGAGAGACAGAAAGAGAGAAGCTCCCCAACAGGGTTGAAAGCAGATAAATCAGATAGGTCTTTCCTACCTCTTTCACACATTAGAATATTAATATTAATGAGACTTCCTGTTTTTCCCACCTCTGTTTTTTTTCTCCCTCAGACGATTTGAACATAAAAAAAACTTAAAAAGCACAAATTCCAGGAGTTGCGTATCACAGTTTGACCTGGAGCCACACAGCAGACACCAACCATGACAGACTCACTGTTCAAAGCATGCAGGAGCTGCTTTCATCAGGGTATCCTGGTGTTTTTTGCTTCTTTTTTTTTTTTTTTTACACTTTTCCAC
>VUQH01000162.1:0-29301 GCA_015106775.1 Etroplus canarensis | reverse complement strand
TTTGACACCACCAGCCCATGCCATCTGCCTTTTTCTAAAATCAGAACTTCAAGATGTGCTTCCTGCTTGTGTGTTGTTTTAAGGTGGGCTTCACAACCAAGACCCAGCGTCATGCAAGCTTTTCCTGCTATGCTGCTTGCTGGCTGCTGTTTACAGCCAAGCCTCGCAGTGTGGCGCAAAGTTAAATATTCACTGTTAAACTGTCAAGCCAGAGCTGGTCGGGAACCCAGCCAGGCACTCAACAGTTTAGCAGCACTGAATTCTCCTCTTCTTCAAACACAACCTAACCAAATCAATCACTTTTTTGCAGCCAAATCAGAATCAGATCAGATTACTTCCCTACTCCTGCCACATGCCCACTTCCTGATTGCCCAGCCAAGAGGGACCACTTTATTCAGCCCTTATCCTCCATTTATAAGTAAGCAAATATTCTTTATCATAAATACCCCACAGATATACATTAACACACATCATTTGTATTAAAAGACCCCATACTCTAGGTCTGAGTAAGCCTCTGTTGCCTCCTGATGTCTGCCATCAGACATCTGTAAAATATTTTATTTGGTGCCCCAATACCACACTGGCAAAGGTCTCTCATCCTTGACTTGGCAGGACTTCTGACAGAGCCAGCCGGCAGCGCCATGCAGGCCTAACTCCCGCTGCTACAGCTTCCTGCTGCTTCGAGGGAGTCAGGCTGCTTGCCTCCCAGACTGTGGGCCAGGCGGGTTAGGAAGGAGGAGGCTGAGAGGAGGCCCCAGGTAGAAAGGACTCCCAGGAGAGCAAAAGCAAGAACGAGAGGACAGAGTTGGGTCCTTTTCAGATACAAGTCTGTTAGAGTGACTACATTCTGAAATTCTTACATAAGTTCTTTTGTTAAACGCTTTTTCAATGACCCACAAATCTGACATTTTATTTATTTTGGCAATAAATGCTAAGACTTGTTGCACTCGTGCAAATATGCACTGTCAACATCACCTCTAGTGAAGTTTAACCATCATGCTTTTAAATGTTAATTGTTATTAAGGGCAGGGTCTGAGTCTTTGTAGCCACTTTTAGACATGTGCTGCTATCTAATACGCAGATGGCTTCTGAACATGTTGGTTTCATGTTTGAATGCACATACTTGTCAAAGTGTATTTAAATGTTGCAGTGGCAATGTTACTAGGTATGACCGGATAACATTTATGTATCACTTTCAACATGGCACAAGTCTGGCTGCATGTCATTATACAGAGGCATGCAAAAGATTGTGACTGTATGTGTATCTTTCCTGTATCTTGAATTGCTTAGAGGACTAAAAGACATGATTGCTTTAAAGAATGTCATAAACATTCTTTGAGGAAAAAAACTTTCTTGGCGTGAGACACTCTTTCAGTCTGTCTCATGGTCTCACTCTGCCTAAATTAATCTCACAGCGGCTGCAGAGGTGTTCCTTTATGAAAAAACTGTAATACATACACAATAAAAAGGCACTCACACAAAGGAAAAAGACTGGCCATCAAGCTAGTTCAGAAGATACTTTTTACATGCTTTTAGTTGCCAGAGGCACTCGCAAAACTCTCCAAAACCACCAAACACCTTTTGTGTACTTTGAGTTTTCCCGTCTTCATTTTGCTTTGCAATTTTACATTTGTACATATCTGTTTTTTACATATGTGCAGCATCACACAGCTGCAAACTGGATCTGCATTCTTCTTTAAAGCATGGAAGTTGCTTGCGTTCACATGTGCAGCACAACAGCAGTAATGTCATTAATTATCCTTCTATCAATTTTCTTAACTCGTTATTAAAAATGTTACCAGAACAAATATTTAAGACACCTTTGGGTACCAAAATTCTGAAAATTTGACGGTGTCTTTATTTTTTCCAGTACCAGAAGTACCGGATGCAGCTTAAGTATCGAGGATTCAATTCTTCCAGAACTGAAGGGGGTAGTATACGCCTACAAGTGTTCTTGTCTATCGTTATATGTTGAAAAAGGATGGCCACAAACACTGGAAAAACTGCATATGGAACACCTAAAACTAGATGTGGAAGAACCCAACTAGTGCAGCTGCCAAGATCGCTCTGCGCAGCTTACTAATAAGAAAGGCAGTCCGGTGAAATACACTGCATTTGAGGCAAATTACCTGTTCTATACTGCTGTTGCCTTTATTTACAGAAAAGCTATTTTTATAATGTTCAAATATTTTAATAAAGGAGTTTATGTTTAAGTACATAGAATCTGTTTTTCTTTTTAACTGCAATGTCGAATTTGAGAATCGTGTAATTTTGCTGGTATACCAACTACTATATTTCTGGTACAGTGACATCCCCACTGCTTATCCAATTAAGGGTCACTAACAGAGGTTGGAACTTATCTTAGCTGTCACTGGGTGAGAGACAGGGTACACCCTCTATCACAGGTTTAACACAAAAAAGACAATTGTCCATGCTTACATTCCCACCTACAGAATCACAAGTTAATTTAATCTGCATATCCTTGGACTGTGAGAGGAAGCTAGCACACCTTTGGGGGAGAATAAACATGTACACTCCACATAGAAAGGCTCTAGCTATCCAGCAGATTCAAACCCAGGACATTTTAGCTATGAGGAAGTGCTAACCATCAGTTATTAAAGTTTTGAATTTTTCAATTACTATTTCTTATTTCATTTTGACTTTTTGTTTTGAATTAATTTAAGTTCAGTCTAGAGAGTGTTTTTGTTTGCTTCAGTTTATTTTTATTGCTTGACATTTAGTTTCAATACTGTTTTCATCAGTTTAAGTGACAGTTTTGGTCTTCTTAAACCATTTAACATGGGTAATTATCAGAAACAAAAGGTAGGAAGTTCAGAACAGCTATTACAATACAAACACAACGCTTTCTGAAGGTAGTTGATTCACAGTCATGAAGACATACTGAGTCACAATAAACATTTGCACCAAAGCCTCATAAAGCTGGTTTTATTCTCAAATGTTAACCAAATTAACAAAAACTAAAACTAGGGATATTTTTATATATAGTTTCATTTTATTCCAGATAGCTTTGTAGATATACAGCATCATTTCAGTTATTAAACTAGTAAACAGTCTTCACTGTGAGGAATACATTAGGAAATGTTCTTTATGTGTTAGGCAACGTGAGTCTTGATGTAAATATTACTTTAACTGTAAATTTGGGAAATAAATCCATCCAAGAATATAAATCTACTGAATTTGTATTTATTAGGAAAATAACAAACAACAGGCTCGAGATAAACAGTATAAAAATGTAAAGACATGAAATCCACATGTTTAGATACCAGCAGACTGATGATGATAAATGGAACTCTGAAAGAAGCTTAGGAGTCACAGAGATTAAGGTTACATGGAAGGGAAGAAGATGTGGGGAATCTACATAGGGAGAAGGAAGTCTGATGAGCAACAAGGCAAAAAAAGGTCTAAAATGGGAAACAGTAATATGTTAAGAGTAGAAGAAATGGGTGACATGGAAGTGTAAAGAGAGTTAGACAAAGGGGCTTGAGGGCAGTTTTGGCAGCAGGAGTTAAGGGGAGCATTTCATTATGACTCCTCTTCCTTCTTCATGCCCTCAGGCATTGACCACAACCTCTAAGCCCCAAGCCAAACCAAGAGACCAGGGAGACCACAGAAGACTGCAGTGAGTCAGGGTACAAACGCAGAGGGAGGGGAGGGGTGCGCAGGAAATATGTCTCCCACATCCAAATGAAGCACTGAGAAACACAGATTTTTTTTAAAAAAAGCATATGGATTTCACTTTTTTTTAGTTGTGTACTAAAGGCTTTAGATGTCATTTACCTATACCTAACCAACCTGATATTTACATTTTATCTATATACACCCCTGCACATGTTAAAATAATATTTGTAAATACTTAATAATATGACAGCTTATCGTCCTATAGAACTTTGCAGAAAAGTTCACAAGTTAAAAATGCTTTGCATTACAAACAGTTTCTAGTGCTGTACAATGACACATTTTCCCTAACTGGTAAACCCAGAATCGAATTATATACAGCAAAGTCTTTCTAGAAGCTAGTCTGCTCACTCTGCAAATATCATGGTAATGCCTCTGGAGAGCAATTTAGGCAGTTATTTCGAAGCCCTAATCTAAATTAATAGGGAGAAAGATATAACGGTAATTCTTATGGTCACCAAGATATAAAAGCTGAATGTATAAAATAACCACAAGGATCTGATAGATACTACTGCCAAAGTTTAACGACCCAATCCAGAGTGCCAGTATGATTAATCTCTGTGGCTCATCTCACCAGGTCCCTTGGGACAAATGTCATGCCAATTCAACTGATGGATAAAATAAAAAGGTAAAGAAGAAGGTACGTAGCCTGCACATAACTACATCTTTACAATGAGAATGAACAGATATGCTCACTACGACACAGTTCAAACTGATGCACATCATGGTTGGTTGTAATATTGTGACAACCCATATAAACTCGTCAAAATAATGAGCAAGGCATTTCTGGTTATAACTTTTTTTTTTTACTATCTTACTTGTAAAATAAATCAACGCAAACAACTGAAATACTAAAATGAAACTCATGTCACTGCCAGCTATGAAAATACAGTTCTCTGCAGCTCAACTCAAATTCAAGTAGTTTGCTATGTCCACTGATGTTGAATGATATGCTACCTAACTTTAAAGCATCAAAATGCCGTTGTGTTTTCATGCTTGCCTGGCTCATTGGCTTATAATCTTTACTGTTCAGAATGCGTACGCAGAGATGAGGGGCAGAGACACTGTCCTGATGTCCTCTGAAGCAGGCCTTCATTTATTTTAGAGTACCAAACATAGCTCACAACATCTGGATGGCCATTACACTGAAAAAAGGGCATATCAATTTGGTTTGATTACAAAGAAAAATTTAAAAATATCCAAATTTGCCCTCAAATTAATTCTGCAGTTTTACCTGTAACATCACTAGAAATGAAAAAAGACAAATGCAAAAGAAAAAAAAAGACTGCAAGAGAGACAGTGAAATGTCCCTAGATTTTCCCACTGAAAAAGAGTAGGCTAAAACAGACAGTCTGTCAAAACAAAAAGTTCTAATACAAATTTGCTCTGTTCTGCAGCAAATCCCGTGTGAAACATTAAGGCTTATTTGTGGTGAGGTTGGAACAAATGCCCATAGCACAGTCAGCAAGCAACACACAAAAATCTCCCTCTCGTTCTGTTCATAAGTGCAAATTCATTCTGCTTTTGTCTCATCTCATGACAAATGCATACTGTCACTGTCACTGATGTGGTGTTTACTGTGGCATATAGCATCTTGTAATTATTCTGTGAAAGTGAATTTGTATCCTGAGGGATTTGTATTTTTGTGTGTGCATAATCAAAAGCGAAAGAGAGGGAGAGGGGACGACTGTAGAACGATCACCAATATAAAAAGAAGATTCTGCTTGAGAGCCATCTTTCCAGCACAGTTCTCAATATGCCAACGTGGATTTGGTAGTTTTGTTTAGATTACGCCATTGATACACTGACTTATTCCTTAACATACGGTAACCTACAGGATGGGGCCTGACCAGTGGTGTATTTCACAGGCAAATCTATGTAAGTCTATGCCCACATTTTTAGAGTACTGTAAAACAATGGAGTAGACAGGCTACAACATCTTTTTTCTGCATTACACATACTGGTAAATAATGGACAACAAATAAGCCTACAGCAATGTATATGTGTGTGCGACAGGCCACTATCAGCCAACTTATATATCAATAAAAGGGGATATGTCATAAACCAGGGAATACACTGGTTTCAATACTTACTTGATATCTACAGTAATATCTGTAGTATAGAAGCAGTTAGTTCATAAATATACCAACTAGATAGCGCTTTATGAAGGCGGTTTCTAATGCGAAAGTGATACTGATACTACAAAACTCACTTAATTACCAAAACCATTCAACCTGAGAATCCTTACATTTAGCCACAGCTATTTCTTACAACAGTTTCATTTAAGAACAGTTTCAAAAACAAAGCTGCTAACTGCCATTGTTCTTCTATCAATACATTAAATTACTCTGTATTTATCAGTCTTTTTTAAACATCCATCTACTTACTTTGTAAATTAACACTATTAGTTTCATGTATTTCTTGTTTAACCACCCCAACATGCACTGAAAAAAGGCAGCCATAATTAAACTGCTTCATTTTATATAATCACGACTTTCATTACTCAAATATTTTAATAAGGCCATGAAAGTCATTATAGAAAAATATAGTTGTTTCATGAAGAATAAGATTTCAGAACCAGAGATAAGATAAGGCTGGTTTAAAAAACTGCAAAAACAGACATGAATAAAACCCTTTTCTTCAACACCCTTGCTGTGGAAAACACAATTAATACTCTGTGGTCCTAGCATCAGCTGACCCAGGGGCACTGAGAGCATTTCATAAACTTTGAGCGAGGTCCTAGGTCAGTAATTTTTGCGTTTGCATGTCTTTGTAGTAGGTTTCCCCCAGAGCACAAAAGAGCCCAATGAGAAAAGGCATCAATGCCACAGTGAAATTGAGAACTTTCACGTGACACAAGGAGCTGCAAGGCATCCACCAAGGATATTTGAATACTTGAAACATCGGTGACCCTTCATAAGACGAAGGGGAGATGGATATGAAAAAATATTGACAGGCTGGCTGTTTAAGGGGAGTGTGAAGCTGCTTACTGCCTACTCTCATTGCCAAAGACCCTATTTTAAACTCTAACCAAACTGAGCCTGGAAATAAAAGACTCAATTCTGTAATCCTCAAAAAAATAGTGTTAAGCTTGTGTACTCATATTTCTATAATTTTTACTTTTTTTATTTATTTATTTTATCACATAATGCAACAAACAACCTCAAAGCCAGAATACCAGAGTAGCCTATACAGTGATCTACTACCTTTGCCAGCACTTTTTCTGTACAATGCTAGGCCAAGGTCTTTGACATCATGCAAAAGACAGTGTTTAATGTAGCTCAAAATGGCCTCAGGAAGCATCTTCCTTCAAATATGCTCTATGAAAGAAAAGAAAAGAGCCAACATTTTTTTGTTCTTTTTAAAAAACCCAAAGGCAAGATGACTGTTAAAAGTGGTCAGATGACAAATGTCTCATCTGATCTTTAATGCAGGAGGGGGGCCAGCTTCAGGGCTAAAACAGGAAACTCACAAGATTGAGTGATTTGGTAAATTCCACTGCACTAATTCATTGCAGCAGATTTCTTCACTCTAATAAACGGTATTTCAGCTCTCACTCTGAATTATGCTGCTATTATCAAAGAACGTATGGGTGGTATGCATTCGACTCCAGACTCCATCAAATACAGGGCAAAGCCTGGCAAATGTAAGTCTATGCTTCTATAAGACCAACTGTATTTCTGTAAGAAATGGCATTATCATTGTCTCTTCCACTAATCGGGCTAAGTAACATATAATCGGACTAAATAACATATTTCACATAATTTTCAGTTTCTGCTTTAAGTGGCTACCATTCAAGCATACTAAACATAGCGAAAAAAGACTTATTTAATCCAACAACAGAACAGGGCTAAATTTCTGAGTTTTGCCAAAGCCTGTCAAAAGTAATCCACCTCTCATCAGTTGAAATTCAAAGTGGGATGTTACTGGCAGAAATCCCTCATCACAAAGACGGATGCAAACATTTGGCAGCCATTTGTTGATCGTCCGGTTCATGACACATTCCTTGGTAGTCAACTTCACAGAGCCAGCCAGTGTTCATCTCAATCACCTGATGACGCTGGCAGACTCAAGCCTGTTGTCTGACAATAATCAGATGTGGCAACAGAGAAGTGAGTAATAATTGGGTCAACAAGGTATGTCAGCTTCCACTAACTCTGGTTTGAATCATCTCTCTACAGTGTAGCCAAACGTGATAGTACGACACCTGAAATATTTGGCTGTGATAGGCAGTGACAGCAACATGGCACGAGATACTGCTTTCAGCCTACATCTGACCCCAAAATGGTGAGGCTTATGAAACCACCCACATACCTGTGCAGATGTATCTGAGTAGTTTTGGCCTTATGTCTCTGTTCTGGCTCTGGGTTGTGTTTACTCCTTATTTTTCCCCCAATTGTTTTTGTAATTGTGCCATTTTTATTATTAATGAATTAACCATTACAGATGAAAAAATTACAAAATGATCCACTCAATTTTCAACAGAACTGATCTGATATGTAAAGGTTTTGCAATGACTAATCTGACTCACAACAGAGGAAGCAAAACAAGAAAACCTTGCCTTCTTGATTTCTTTTTCATTCAAATAAATTACCTCTTTATAACCACAAGCAGTTCTCTTCCAAATAAACCCTGTCTTTCAAGGGTATAATTTTTATTTGTGTACCAACATGAAAAAGACAGCTGGAAGTGCATGTGCCTTTTCCAAAATTACTGAAAGGATAAGAAACATTTGTTTTGTAGTAACCCTTTACACGTTTTCCATTTGAAGAAATACAGAGGTTGCTTTGTGTTTTGAATTTTTATTAATTTAAACATTTACAATATGTCTTATATTTAATATTATAGTCGCACATATATAGGAACTAATAAATGAAACAAAGGTAGTTTGAGTACTCCTATATTTGCTCTCAAATTTATACTTTTTCATTTAATTTATGATTAAAGTATTTTAAAACTATCATTTTCATTATCAGTAATTCTACTAAATCTAAAAAATGGGTTGTTTTGTCAGACCAGCTGTCTAAAACTCTAAATGATTTGCTTTACTTCTGTTTTATTTTTCAGGGACAATTCAAAGTACATCTCTCTCTCTCTCTCTCTCTCAGCTCTGCTTTATATTTCAGTCTCTAATAAACATAAACAACACCAAACACAGGAAGATACAGTTTTGATACCTGTAATGAAACTAGTGTAAGTACATTTATAGACTGTGGGTGTCATGCATAGGTTCATGAAAGACATCCACTGAATAAGTTGGCAACCCCCACTTTGGCCCTGTTGTAATCATGTTCACAGCAGAATGTTATACTACTTAACTCTAAATTGGATTTCTCTATTATGGCAGGTACGATTTAGTATCCAAAGTAAAGTAACCAATGTTGAGACAGATGCTACTAAGGTGAGCAGATCCCAACAAACTAAGTGTGGGGCAAACACTGTTTTTTTTTAATAGTAAATGTTTGTTGTTGAGAGATGAGCCTATTACAAGAAGTCCTTCATTACTACTATCAAAAGAGCCATTTTTGACCAATTTTGGACCAAATACATCTGTGCGGAGCTGAAAAACATTCTTGAGTGTTATAATGAAGGATTCCTGCCTCTGATAGTTAATAGTAAATTAAGGGAGATTACCAAGTTAAATCTGCCTAATGTCCAGCCACAGTTCAGATGCACTGGTAAGCCGTTAAAGTTAGCAATGAAATCCATAGCTAGGAGGCCTAAAGACAAACCATTAATGCATGCAAATCCATACCAACCAGGTTTACATTCATTAAACTAAGAATGGAAGGCACTTGACACTGGAAATAGACATGACTACATTTTAGTTAATGGATTATTACAACTTTTCTTCTTAATTAGGTGTATTAAATTATCAATTTTTGCAACTGGACAATTTACAGAATGATTTAAGGCATCCATCCATCTTCTCCCGCTTAACCAGATTAGGGTAGAGGGGGCGCTGGACCCCATCCCAGATGTCATTTGATGAAACACAGAGAGGCAATCAACAATTCACACTCACATTCGCACCTATGGTCGATTTGTACCTTAGAATTGCCAATTAACCAAGTCCCTTTGAATATCTTTAGACTGTGGAGAGAACCCACGCAAGCACGGGGTAAACAAGCAAACTCTACATAGAAGGGTCCAAGCTGGCTAATGGATTCGAACCCGGACCCTCCTGCTGTGAGGCAACAGGGCTAACCGCATCGCCGTGCTGCTCTGATTTAAGGCAAAATCATTTTTTTAAAAAATGTTCATAGTTTTTGTTGGTCAGAGTCACTGGAAATGGGCAAAAGAGCCGCATGTTCGAGACCCTTGGTGTAAGTTATCATGAAGTAAGTGTAACATGATTGTAAGACTGTAGCAACAAGTATCCACCGGCCTGTTCAGATACATGGCTTCGCATAAAGTTACTTTAGGAGGCAGCTGTTTTGAACACATTATAATAAAAAGCCACAAAGCGACTGACCGCGTATCTTGACAACGTCGATGTCGTCATTTAAGGTTATTTAAAATCGCGAAGCCACATGCTAGGAAGCTAACAGGCTAGGCTAGCTAGCGAACTCAGCAAAACTTTTTCAACCGAGTGCCGAGGTCGTGTCTGAAAAGGTCCCGGTGACTTCTACGAACTCTGACAGATCCAAACAAATCGAAACATGCCAAAATAGAGGCGACAACAGCTTTAAAGGGGTTCGTTAGCTGTAACTGAGTTTGATAAGTTCATTAGCGCCGTGTCAGTTCTTACCAGGAAGTGGGACTCTGTTGCTAAGCTGTTCCTTCTTCACGCTGAGAGTTTTTCCTAGTGGTTATGGCGGTTGTCTTTGTTTTGACTTTCCCTTTCTTTCCAAGGTCGCTCCGAAAAGTCCACTCGGTGGGCCTCTGTTCTTGCGTGGCACTTTGCCTGAGCGCTGAAAAGTTTTTTTCCGCAGACAGCGCCCGTGCTGTACAGCCAGGCGAGATGTGTACGTGTTTTTAGGCAGACTGTGAGCTGCTAGGCCCCCCTCATCACGACACCGCTGACCTGTGTGACTGTAATGTAAACAACCCAGCATTCCCGGGGCGGAGGGGAGGGCCGACTGTCAAACACTGAAGGGAGACTGTCAAATACCGCGAGATTCGACAGAGAAGCTCGATTTGCACTGGATCGTGCAGATTACACGGGAGAAGCATTTGCTGTAGGCCAGACATGTCCAAAGTAGGGTGACCAGGTATCCCTCTTTAAGAAGAGGGAAATTCCAAACTCTACACTCTGTTTTGTTGTTAACATACACAAGTGAACATGTAGGTCTGAAACACACGCATAGAGAAATATACATGCAATTAATCAAGAGGTAACAGAGCAAGAAGGCAGCCCCTGAAGGGCGCCAGGGGAACAATGTAGGGGGTTCAGTGCCTTGCTCAAGGGCACCTTGACAGATAAACCAGCACCTCTCCATATATAATGGTCTATGAACCAGCAGTATTCTGCAGTGTTTCTTCTTTTTGTTCCAGCTTCCAGCCTTTATACATATAGTGCTCTGAGTAAGTCTTGAACCAGAGCTCTCTGGTTCCTAAACCAAGTCCCAACTGACTGAGCCACTGCCACCCCTAAAGCTGAACAATGTCCTATATTTTGCCTGGCTCTAGTTTTCTTGCTGAGGAGCTGGCTGTGGCTCAGGAGGTGGAGTGGACCATCCTCTAACAGGAGGGTTGGTGGTTCCAGTCTAGTCAGATTTTTACACCAGATGCCCTTCCTGACGCAACCCTCCATGGTGAGAGGGGCTCACCTGAGATCAAACCAGGGACCTTTCACTTGTAAGGCGAACTTGTAAGGCGAACCACTATGCTACCAGGGACACTGAACCTCAAATTGCTACTGATTGATCCATCAGAGTGTGAATCTGTGTGATAGTTAAATGTGCTTGTGAATGGGCAAATGAGGCTTGTAGTAAAAAGCACTTTGAGTGTTCAGTTAGAGTGGAAAAGTGCTATGTATGTACCAGTCTATTGCCATGTTCAAATGTCAAGACCGTAAGAGACATTTTCCCAAAGTCTTGCTTTTATTGAATGGTTGTGAAGAAAGGCTGTCATCATGGGTCTCTTGCTGGTTAACATGCCACCATCTTCTGCTGCCTCCAGTACACCCAAGGTCATAATTTGTGAGTCGCCACACAGTCGCAAGCTCTGCTGATTTTCATGGAGTATAAGCAAAACCACCACAAATGAAAAGAACTGTGCCTACAATAATAGGGTGAAACTTGGTGGAAGGTAATTCTCAGAGAGTTTTTGTTATGTTTTTGTCAGTTCATTTGTGAATCTCATAAGAAACCCGTAACTCAAAAAGATGTTGATGGATGCTTCCAAACCCAAATTATTACTAGACAAAACAGCTACTGAAACAACAATAGTTCTAATTGTTTCTAGGATAAAGAGGAGATACATGAGAGATGGACCAATAAACTTGGGCTTTCATTTATTTTTGTTATATTTACTTATTAAAAAAAGATAGAATGCCCTTCACAGGCTTCTCAGAATTAATAATGTGTCCCATATTGTCCCACATGACCACACCGTTTGTTCCACACTGAAATTTGATTGACTGATTACAGTGGAAATAAAGAGGGCTGGCTCACCTTTCTCTGTAAAAGACAGCTTCATCATTCTCGATCCATCATTGTAAATACATGAATATGAAGTTTTAAATAATATAACATATAGTGAAAGCTGTTAGTTTAATTATGAATGGAAAACAACAATTTGTAAGTTTTTCAACATGAATTCCTCCTCATGTACATCACAGTGGTTTTGTCCACTGCCTACCATTCCCCAGCTCCTCTACTTTGCAAACTACAAATAAAGGATGTGTGAGACACTGTTATTTATTGTACAATTCTGTAAAGTTAATCATATTTACAGCTGTAAACAGACTATATTCTATTCGGGCCACTAACTGCTGTTACATTTTGTGCTTCTTGTACTATATTATTACATTTACTAATGGGTTCTTATAGAGGCAGGAGGTCGGTACACATTAAAATCGTTATAACTCAGTGAATTTTCAACCAGTTTTCAAGTGCATTTTTTCATCTTTTTCTAGTTTCCCATGAGCCTTGCCGTAGGCATTTGGCTGTAATAGCCCTTCTGGACAGTGTAGTATTACATGGTAGAAGTTAATTTTTAATCTTTTATTATATCAAAGTAGCAGTACACCCAGTACTGTTCAAAAGTCTTGAGCCACCCCTCATTTCTTGATATTTTGCTTCTTAGGAGCCATACTTTCTTGTAAGTTTTTTAATGTGATCTTGAACAGTAGTTCTCCGGGCTTCTTTCAAAGGTCTTCTTCTAATATTGGCTGCTTTTTCACTCATCTTCAGTCCAGGCCGTGTATCCGACCATTTTCAGATGAATGTTTTTGTTTCTTAAGCCACTTAACACAGATATATGAATCACTCCAACATAAAAAAGGCACCTTACACAAGGAATGGACCAGTGTTGTGTCTACAGATAACAGGCAACTTAGCAAAGAACCAATTTTAAATTGTATCTTTGCCAGTGTTAACACAATTTGACAGTTATAAAATTGTATTTTTGCGCCAACAAGGTGATTCCCTAAGATCTATTAGCCAAATACTTGGCATATCTTGACATGATGTGTAGTGTGACCTCAGAAAAAGTTAGGAAATTGCACAAGTGGAGAACAAAAGAAGAAGTTGAGGGCCTAAAAACTGTCTGCAGCAGATGAGCAGTGTCTGAAAGTTATGTTTTGAAGAAACAGGAAAAAAATCCAGCAAATCGCTGACACGGGACCTGAGAGATGCATCTGACCCTTCAATTACACTACTGTTTGCTGAAGCCTCATCAGAAATGTTCTCAGTAGAAGAGTGGCTGTCAAGAAGCCATTCTTAAGGAAGGGGAACAGGGAGAGAAGGCTGAGGTATGCCAAATTACACAAGAGCTAGACTGAAAATAGGTGGCAACAAGTCTTATAGAGTGACCTAAACATTACTGAAGCAGTGTGAGAACAGCTTAACAGAGAAAGGAACAAAAGGCAGCCAACATCCAATGAAGAGATTGGAATGTTCTTCAAGAAGCCTGGAGAACTATTGCTGAAGACTACTTAAAGAAATTACAAAAAAAGCTTGACATTTCTGGCTACATTGACAAAGATGTGTTCATACCAAATACTGACTTTCAAGCTCATTAGAATTATACAAACTCTGCTTTTACCTGATGTACTGTGTTTACATTTATGTTTGGACATGTTTCAATACAGTTTTGCACATATTTCCCATTTTTCTAGCAAAATATAAAGAAATGAAATGAAATGAGACTTTTGCACAGTTCTGTAAATGCAAACATTAGAAAAGATTGTTTTGTGAGTTGCCTGATTCTGGAGATACCAAGGCTACTGTACATGTCACTTTGCAAAGAGAAGCATGCATCTACCCATGATGAGGCACAGGCCTGTAACAGTGTGACGGGATGTTATAATTAACGGTGCCCCCTTCAGCTTGGCTGCAATGTTAGCTAGCTGCATACTTCCTTTTGTTGACAAATGTAGACAGGTAGAAAGAAAATGCTTCCTGCATGAAACTCTGATCTCTGAAAAGAGGCAATGCTGCTGAGTTTTTCCAAATGTACCTGTAGGCAAGTGACATTTAGCTCTATTATATTACAGAAAAAACAGACATGTCTACAGCAGATATCTTAAAACTGGTCAACTCACACACAAAGATGGTTTAGATGGATAAATAGCTCTACAGTTTACTCTAAAATGGATTTTGGTGTGAACTGTCTCTGTAACACTGGAGAATCAATTGTCCCTATGTTTCAGTTAGTTTAAAGAAATTTCATCATATCCAAAATTATTCTGTAATACACTCAGCGTGAGTACAATATGAACAAAAACAATATTAAATAAAAGCAATCTGAGACTGCATACCTCCAAGAGAGGCTGAATAGCCCTATCTCACAATGCTGAAGAATCTTTAAAAAAATTCCCAAATCCAGATCCAGATCTAGATCAACTCAAAATTCAATCACATCTAAACTGGGCCAAGTCCCACCATTGGTAAAAAGTTTTTATGTCCATCCATCTGTAACTTCTTCTGTAATACTGCTAAGAAACAAATAAACTGAACCAAAAACCTCATTGATGCTTAAAATATTAATAACCCATAATCTAGAAATAATTTCCACTGAATCTGGGGATTTTGGAAACTTGGGCAGACGCTCCTTTGTTAATCACACCAATTCATCTAATAATCTGCTCATGTTTATTCATCATTTTTGTTGTTGTGGCACCTTTTAAAGTATAGCTAATCTGAACTCATTTATATGCTTGAGCATAAAAGCTCATCCCTGGTCTTGAAATTGCTAGTTAATTTTAAAAAATATATCTTACACACTGTCAACTTAAATTCAGATCTTCAATCATCATACAGTATATATCAGTACATTTACTTCAGATGAACTGAGATATCATAGAGATAACATATTGCATGCAAAATTCTTCCTAACATTCAAAGAAGAAAAATAAATAATTAAAAAGGCCATTTAGTGTATGTAGCCTAGTAAAGTTAAAAAAAAAAGTGCAATCAATAAGTACCTTGGCATGTAATGGAACTAATTCTTCATGTACAAATTTTGTTTGCATTTACTTAAAACATACCTTCCACTCCTGTATGCTATGTCACTCTTGAGTTGCAACAAAATACTTGATATTCTAACTTTGCTCAGAATTTGCATGATAATCTGTTGTGGATGTGTAAGAATGTGTAAGTGTGTAAGCCAGAGGTAGAGGCAGCCAGGCTGGATTCACTGAAGCACACACAGTAATAATGCTCACGGTCTTGCTTGCCATCATTATACATGTGCACAAAACCCACACGTCTCGTGACACACACGGAGACTCTAATTGGGAATATTAAGAGAATTTATTGACAAAAATGGTGCTGCGAATTGACTCGCATGGACAGCAAGTGCATCTGGAACTGATCAGCTTACTTTGCTTTGATAAGAGCTTCAGCATTGATTTCAGGCTGACAATTCAAACAGCGCTGATACACAGGAAACACATCTGTCTTCTTCCCATCCCCATTGTTAATAATCAACAAGTTAGGTGGGGCTGTGTTTTTTCTCCCTACTTCAATAGCCTTTTTTGTTAACCTCACTGCAAATATGGAGAAAGGAGAGATGCCTGGAGTGTGGGATTTTTCCCCCCTTTTTCTTCAACAACAGTTGAAGATTAAAAGAAACGTCTCACAGAAATCTGTCAATTCTGTATGTGAATAATGCTGTGTGGAATTTAATGGCATGAGTTATATTGGGTTTCCTCTACTCCCACATTTTCTCTCAATAAGATCAATGCCGCTCAGTGACAGATAGGGACGGTCTTTTGTATCTTCAAATTTCAGGTTTCTAAGGGAATAATTAGATGGATGGATGAAAAGTAATGCATCAGTCTGCAATGGGAGCTGCACCCTGAGTTCCTGTAGTTCAACACGCATGCCTCCACGTGTTTGGTAGAAAACTGTTTAATAATCGTGTTGGATTTCCATTGTTCTAAAAGTGGCTCTCTGCACTGATGTGGTGCTTTAAACCAATGGCAAACTTTTTGTGTTCTTTTTGCCGATATTGTTTATTTAACAGAGAGGATTTCCCTTTGATTTGGGGATATTTTTTTTTAGCAAGAAGAGCATTCTCATCTATTTCACTCTGTTCCTTTTCAAACTTTCAGGTGTCGCTTGCAGGTAACCAGCATGGAAAAGGTTCTTCCTCCAGGGGAAATGAAGAAGGTTGAATCACTGAGTTTATAGAGACGCTTTAGACATTTTACTGTAAGTGTGACAGTTAACTCTGATGTGTTAAAAAAAAATCCCACAAGTGTAGCTTGATGATAATGAAG
This sequence comes from Etroplus canarensis, assembly GCA_015106775.1. Taxonomy (NCBI): domain Eukaryota; kingdom Metazoa; phylum Chordata; class Actinopteri; order Cichliformes; family Cichlidae; genus Etroplus; species Etroplus canarensis. The sequence goes on along the minus strand of VUQH01000162.1, from coordinate 12,713 downwards.
TTGTGTTTGCAAGAATTTGTCCACAGTGAAAAAACCCAATCTGAATGGATCTAAATGTAACAAGGTTTAATGAGTGATATCAACAATTAAAAACATTGTTTTGCAGCTTTAAATATATATATATAAGGAGAGAGAGTTCTGAACTGATCTGTATTTGTTACAAAACACAAGCCATTGTGTACATTTTTTCAAAGTGTATTTATATAATCCAAGATAATTTACTCAGGTAAACCCACACATGTCAGTTTTTTATCTCTGTACAAAGTGGAGGAAGCTGCAGGTTCCTTAATATGCTCCCTGTTACGTTTTCCTACTTTTGCCACAGTGGTAATGAGCCTGTTGGCTGCACTTTGCTGTTGTTATAATACTGTAGTATCCTGAGGAAGCATGTAAGGTAGATGTTAGCTAAAATATTATGCATTTTATTTTTGTTCAGTTTTGTTGACAATTTAGTTTTTACTTTTTACCTTCGTGTAGGATAAGTGAAGCTGTGACACCATGGGTGCAGAGAGTCATTATTTTTTGTTAAAATGTTGCTCTTGTGTGGGCCTCTACCGAAAGTGAGTCATTCCCCTCTTTAGTTATTATATGTAAGCGTAGCAAGTAATAAATTTGAATTTTATATACAGTATATAATTTGAAAGGCGTGGAATTTCTTTTCACAAATAGTGAAATGACACTAATGTATAACTCCCAACACCAGATCCCACTTGTTAAAGTTAGATAGATAATACAACCTAAAATGATCTAAGAAATATTAAAATTAAATTGGCCTTGACTTGCAGATGTTTTTCTCGCACAAAAAACAATCATTTCTGACCTACACAATATTGTGATGGAAAAATTTATTCAATCAATCAGTCCTATGAATATGAACATGAAACACTTTATTCCAAAATCAAATGTTGTCAAATACAGACAAAAAAGACAAATTTCAGACTGTTGGCAAAATAAAATATTCTAATAATCAAAACAGCTAAGTAGCTATAATATGTGAATGAGACCCATAGTCTTACAACATGCATATTGTCTTTGTTTCTGTTCATGTTTAAATTTCAGTGCAATTCTGTTCGAGCATTGCTAAATATGCAGATTTTTTTTTTTTTTTTGCACCCAGAGGCTGAAAGCACATTTTACACACTTAAAAAGGAAAAATGTTGGTGTTTTCACTCATGTCTTTTTATTTTCCTGTGTGTTGTTGATCTGGCTCAGGGGTTAGGTATGACTGCAATGTGGTAGAGACAGAAGCTGCAGTCAAAGCTCCTGTGATCGGGTGCAGACTTCATAGAGACCAGCAGATGGAGGGGAGAGGATCAGCGTGCATCCTGAAGGTTTAGCAAGAACTGAGAGGTTACACTCCTCCAGTACAAAGATGACCTGTCACACACTGAAGCATGCCTTATCAATGCAGACGAGCATCCTGTTTATGTACCTCACAGAGCACAGTTATCACAGGAAAAGAGAGAGGGATTACAGATGGAAATATGTATGAAATGTTGTCTCCCGCTCTCTCTCTCTTCATATACCCTGGCGAACTTGGAGGCAGCATGCATGTGATGCCTGCATTTCCATTTTATTCGCTAATTAATGTTGTTTTGTCTTCAAAGTGCAATTGCAACCTGTAGTTATCAGCCTTGATCGCAGCATTTTCAAGGTTGTCTAGATGTGAGCCGTCACATAACAAATAGGTGTAAATATAGAATAACAGCACAACAGAGAACCAGAGGATTTATGGCATGTGGAGAGCACTGTGCAAATGAGGCACAGGAGAGAAAGTCTGTGATAATTTGAAGGACAAAACTGGCATAATATTTCTATCTAGATCACTTTGCAAAAGCTGCTTTTCACTGGCTGCTTTTATTTGTATGTGTCTGGTAAATGTGTTTGTTATGTGTACCTGCATGTGCATATTTGTTAGAGTGGTCCTTTCTCTTGGCAAACACCCAGCACAGTGGATCTCTCCACCTGCTCTGCATCAACCAGTGGGGCAGGCCCCCAGTCTCACACTCACACATATGCAGCTCATACACACAGACACGCACACACACACACATAGCTGCTGAGCTGTGTTTCATTCACATCGTCACCCTTCTGACATCTGTCTATGTGTGTGTCACGGTGCTGGTGTGTATCTGAGTTAGCAGGGTGGTTGGTGTGCGAGGTGAGGTTAAATGGGTGCCTAGCAATGAGCGGAGGCAACTGAGGCGGAACTGGCAGAATATATCACGCAAAATACACACACACACACACACACACACACACAAGAGGCGACAATAGAAACAACACTATCAGAGCAACATGTAAACTGCAGGTGTGCCCTATGCCTCGGTGATTATGCCATACTTTGTTCTGACCCTGTCGCCTGTCACTGTGTGTGTATAATATGTGATAATGTATGTGTGACCTCATAGAGTATGTGCACATGCTTGCGGAAACATACTTTCCTTGAGTTTACTGATCACTCACCAGAAAACTTTCCGTCTTTTTGTTGTCAAACATAGTGTAAATCATACATACACACTTGTTGCTTTGCACCATCTATAAATGCATGCATGCACAGAATGACTGTGATGCAAATAAAGTGTTAGACAACCACTGACATGATTGTTTTTCTGATTTAGTGTCTGGCTTTGTTGCAAAGCAAAATCTGATGTCAGCGTGGTTAATGGTGCCTGGAGATTTCCCCTGATACTTTCTGTGATGACAGGCAGAGTCCTTATCATTGGAGCTGGTTTCTCATTTGACCTTTACATCTAACATATTTTTTTCCAGACAGACATACCAAATATCAGACCTCAGTTGCAAATGTCACAAGTTTAACTCAACATGAAAGCCAGCCCTGCTAAATTTGCATGCATGTGGGTCACACATTTATCTGACTGCATGAGATTCCAACAAACCTGCCCTAACTGCAGAAAACTTTATTTCTGCATTTGGTCTTCACACTTAACATTACGATGCCCTCTGTGGCTTTAAATGTGTTTAAACCTTATCAAGCAATCTTTCATTATACATGGAAATATACTTGAAAAGGAGCTATATTCTGGATAAATCCCCATCTGCTATTTCTGTAAATTAACTTTTTTCCCTTTTTTCTTGCCATATAAGTCAGGATCTCCTAAATTTTTTGAACAAAGTCCTTATGTGACAGAAAACCTTCACTTTTGTCAGCATTGTTTTTGTTTTATCATAGTGCACAGCTGTCATTTAAGAGGGAAGAGAGGCAAAAGAGGAAATCAGCTGACTGAAAGCCTGCATCTATCACCTGTTGCTGCACAGAAAACCTTTTCGCTGTCTTTGTCCAAAGAGATCAATGCAAAAGGAAGGATTTTAGAATCTCACTGATGTACCAGTTAGATTTGATGCAGTTAAAACCATTCACTTATTTTCAATAAAAAAAACAAAACATGGTGCACAAATGCTTGAATGCCGCAAAATCGTAGTGGTGGCATCAATGTACTGCCATTCATTTATTTATGTGTATATATTGTTTCTTGATGCATATCTTTGCATCATATCTTATCATATCTTTTAATATCCTGGTCATAGGGTGAAGCAGCCTCACAGGCACAAAGAGGAGCTGACCAGTCACCAGCAGGCCAGCAGCAAACCTCTGAAATTCTTGTCAGTGTAGGACCATAGTTTCGTCCAGATTTTTTATCCTGCGGCTCCTAGCACTGAGCAGGGATGGCTGTGTTTGTTTGTGTTTCTGCTCCAGCCCTGCTTCCTGTTGCTCTGTGGTGTCAACCCGCCCACCGTCCTCCCGTCAGACCCATGGAACACAGCCCTGCTGCCACAGCGCAGCACAGGCACCCCAGTGACTGAGGTTTCCTCTTGGACTGACTGAAGTGTTTGCTGTTTTCCACATTGTTGGAATTCAACACCAGCCTGTTTACTGGTCCCCATGTGGCTTCAGTCTCTCTCTCTCTCTCTATCTCTCTTCCCCTCCTCCTCCTTTCTGTTTTTTCTTCTCTCTCCACAACATACCTTCTTTATTTGGTGTGTGTGTATCCTTCTTTCACAAATATGGAAACGTGAAACCTATGAAGTAATAACGCGTGCCTATAATGCAGTTTATATGTTACACAGTCCACTATTTTCCTACATATACTGTATATCATATGCGGCTTAAATCAAAGTGGTCAGTGTAAGTATGCATGATGCATTGTTTTTATCTTTTATTACAAAAACAATTATGTGTTCACGTCAATGGCTAATTTTAAATCACTTAAATAGAGCGGAAACAATTGCAGTACACTATAAATATCATTTAAAAATACCAGATGAGATATAACATACAAAAGCAGGAATCTCAGGTGTCAAAGCTAAATATTTAGGACTGCTCTGAGACACACTAGAGATCTACTGCTTCATAAATATCCACAGCAATGAGGTAAGGAAGCAATAATGTTTTACCCTTTACAGCAAGCTGAATGTCAAGAACAAATAAGCTTGAAGCAGTACTATCAATGTCCTCATTCTGACATTTGTTTTTTTTCCCATGTGAGGTACTATATGGGCTTCAGGGACATAATTTTCATATGCTTTATTTTCCAGCTGACAATAAATCATACAGTAAATCAAAGGAAATAATATACATCTCAAGGAAAATGTTAACAAGATGATGAGGCGCATGCAAAATGAGAATCTCTTCTTTATCTGCTTTTTTTTCAGACTTTCTTCCCTCGGTACAGCCAGATGGCAAAGCTCCAGCTCTGCAGTCCTCTTCATACACTCATCATATTTGATGGGCATCCTGCTGCTGCCGAGTTTCAAGGAGGCCATGTGTTTACGAAATGACACTTGTGACAAAAGAAAACTTCTATTTAGCAAGCTGATTCTTGGATGAGGTGTACGGGGGCAGCAGCGTGTTTGTGTGTGTATGCATGTGTGCATTTGTGTTTGTGTGTGTAACAGAGTGTGATTGTGGGCATGTATATATTGTGCTTACAACAGGCGCAAGGCAGGAGAAGGATTGCATGGTAAGTGTGTGTGTGTGTGTGTGTGTGTGTGTGTGTGTGTGTGTGTTCTTCATATCAGGAACATCCAAACTGTCTCTGTTTCACACTGTTATCACGTTGGAGGTCTTTCAATCACATTCTGCTTTTCTTTTTTGTCTTTTTTACTATTTTACAATACATTTTATTATCACTTTTGTGCATTTAACCATTCCAATACAGAAAGATTTCCTTTCACATCATAAATATCATACATGGTGGGGTCTCCTCCGCTGATGGATTCAAACATTCAGGACAAACTTTTAAAAAAAATCACCTGTTGTACATTTGCAACTGAAACAGGTTTTATGTTGGTTGCCCTTTTGCTCTCATTATGCTATAATCTTATGCTAATATTGTCTTTGTCTTCAATGGTGAGGAATTCCCATCAAAGTTTTCCCCTTCTGTTAATACTTTAGGGAATTTTCAAACGTCGGGATGTATGGCTGTAATGCCCCAAGATTTGTTCTCCCTGAAAGAAATGATAGAGTAAGAATATATTAACTACAGAGCAACCTGGCTTTATGCGGTCTGCATTTACTCTTACTTCATTTTAGGTTTACCAATATGTTATGCATAAATATATACTATATATGTATATAGATATAAATCAATATATGCTTTGCAGCATTCCTTTAATTTAAAATTTAAAGCCATGTTCATGCATTAAAAAGCAATTTCATATTTTTGACTGCAGGGTTTAGATGCAAATCCATGGGGCATTACGTTAAAAACCATAAACATCATAAAATAGGAAATAGAAATTAAAAATGGAAGCAAAAATGAAGACGTTTAACTGGTCATTAATAACTGAATGTTTTCTCGTTTGTTGATGTGATAAACAAAAACTGTATTCAAGAAAGAACACAAAATGGCAAGTGTAATGAAAAATAAAACCCATTTAAAGCAAAGTATTTTTATTCACACAAATTTAATAAGATATATAACAACCGTTTGGTCCATAAATATTTAAGAGGAAATAGTTTCTATACACCATCTTTATCAAGAAACAGGGAAACATGGACAATCTTGATAGAACACTTACTGTACTCAACTATTAACACGAAGATCAATATATAAGGTTCTTGGATTACCCAACTATATCTGAAAGAGTGCACAAATGCTTTCTATGACATCGCTGCCCCCTTTTCAACAGGATACACCATAAAAAGATCTTCGGAAATAAGATGCAAAACAGTACAAAACTAGTGAGGCGCCAAAAAGGATGTGAATCAGTTAACAAAGAACACATATATCCTGAATTTCACAAACTTCTCCCAAGTTATAGCATAAGGCACATAGTAGAACTGAGTTAGGCATCTACTTCATTAAGTAGATCAAGAGTGCCACTTTGTTCTACAATAGAACAAATTGTGACGCTCACAATGAAATGTATCAACTCCATTGAAGATTTGCTCGCTCTTTCTTTTCTCTCTCTTTCAGCCAGAAGAAACATGTTTTTGGTCTGTTCAGTGGCAAGTGTCATTAAACAAAGTATAAATATATGGCCAAAAAGGAGAACACATGGACAATGATTTCCCACTGGCTGCCTCTTACGACTCCACCTATATGAGGTCATTTGAATGCTCATGTCAGCTCTACAAATCTACGTCGCAACCGCTTAATTTCTCACCCCTGCTCTTTTTCCCTTTTTTTTTTAAAAATCACATCGTTACCCTGAGCAACATGATAAAAACAATAATGCACTTTTCACTGGGCAGTATATTGTCACTGTGCAATTGAGTTTAGCTGTGGATCCATGGATACGTTCACTAGGCTTTATCCATTTGACTATGGTTAATCTATGAGGCCAACAAGTCCAAAAAAGTGCTCTGTCATGAAAACAATCGATTACCACAGTGCCCATTAACTGCTCTCCAATCAGAATTTCTCTTGCTGATTTCTAATTATCAAACATTTTCTATCAAAGTGACTACATTACATGTTGAACAGTTACCACTGTACAGATTGAAGGATTTGCTTCTCTCTCCTTATCACAGTAGAGTTGTGAATCAAGACAAAATGTATGTGGTTTCTATCTGCCACATAAGCTGCAATGGTTAGGTGCTTACAATGTAATTTTGACGTTTTACATGTAGCTCTGTGAGATATCCCAATGTCTGATTCCATCCAACTCAGTCTCTAAGACTGAAACATTCGGAAATAATTAAAGCCTGTTTTCTGGAGTTACCCATATACAGCACATTCTACAAGTTTATTTTCCAAATTATTCCAAAACAGAAAAAATATCTAAATTGGATAGTGCGAACACAGTGCATACATATACAGGAATCTGAGGGCAAAATAGTCATATTATTTTAAAGTTTACCAATTAGCCATAAATTAGGGAGGGCTCATTTTTATCAGAATTCAATACAAATGAAGCACAAATAAAGTCAAATCAAGTAAAATATTTAGTGTTCCAGGCAAAGTTCAAGTTTAGATTTTTTTTTCCCATTACAATTTTCTAATGCCTTCAACTCCAAACATGTCCCGTCCCAAGTCAATCTCTGCATCTGCCATGCAGTTTCAAATGCTACACATTAAAATGGTTTCCTCGTGTCTTAATGTGGTCGCTGCTGTTGCTGCTCTTGTTGTTCTTGTTTGTGTGCACAGTACAGCACTTTCTGTTCCAAGGAGCTGTCTCTGCTTGATTTAAAGGTGTCACTTAAAAAAATAAAATGTAAATTGAGGAAAGAAAACAAAAAGAAAACAAAAAACAAATAGAATCAGATAAAATTAAAAAAAAAATCAGTCTGCTAGAGATAGCTTGTTAGAAAAGGTTTGTCAAGGTAGTTTGCGAAGGGCTCCCCGAATCATGGCTGTCCAAACTAGAGGTGACGGAGGTCACTACAGTGATAGAGGGGTTTGTCAGGTCTGTTAGTGTGGCCGCGCTGGAGGGGGGGGTCAGGGCCCCACTGTCGGATGAGGGTGGAGGGAGTGAGGTGCCATCAGCCTTATCAACACCTCCATTCTCCTGTCGCAAAACGTTCCTTCTGAATTTGGCTCTTGCGTTTTGGAACCAAACCTGCAAACCAATCCCAATGTGGCTTTTACTTTTGGTGTTTAAGTACGATTAATTTTTAAAAAGAAAGTATCAGATCATTTGTACAGTAGCTTACATGTCAAGGTATCACAGCTGTTACTGTATCAAGTTGCCCTTATCTTAAGTATATGTACCCTTATATGATCACTTTCATACATTATCACGAGCTTAAGGGGCAGGTAACAATGAACCAGTGAGCTCCTAAACACTGAATACAAGTATGTGGATTTTAATAGTGAACCAAAACATAACACTACAGTTCTATTTTTTTTTCACTGCGAGAGTTAAATTACTCCTTTTTCTGTTCTAATGTAAAAAGGAGATGTGCACTCTGATTATTAATAATGTTAGCAACAGTTTTAATTTCAAGTTTGTACACCTTTTTAAAAGAGTTTAACTACTTTTCTCCTTTCTTTCCCCCAAAAAATAACATTTAGGAATCAACAAATTTCAGATAACCCCCTTGGATATACATCTAATGACTAAATGGACCAACAAAACAAACCAAAACTAAAAAAGATGACATTAATGAAAATTTTGGTGTGAAATGAGAGGAACATGGAGGAGGAGTGGCTTGCAGACACAGATGTGGGGTGAACGACATTAGTAGGAAGAATGACTCTCTGCTTACCTGTAGAACTCTCTTAGTGAGGCCCGTTTTCTGAGCCAGCTGCTTTAAGTCCTTGGCATCGGGGTTGTGGTTGATGGCAAAGTAGGATTTCATTGTCCGCAGCTGATGGTGCTTGAAGGAGGTCCGCATACGTTTGGTCTTCTGTGTTGGAGGGTAGGCCTGCTGGTCCCGGTCCAAGTGATCGGTGTCATTCTCGTTGCAGCCTACAGAGAGGGCAGAGATTAGACCATGCCTTAAAGACTCAAAGTAAAAATGCAAAAAAAGAAAAAAATCAACTCTGCGAGTGTTTTTATGTGTGGAAAATTTATCGTCTGTGTCAAAGTTCATTTGGCCACTAGAACTCCTATAAATATATTGTTATTCAAATCAGAAAACTGCTTAATTCAAATTATTTCTCACAGTCACTGATGAAATGTTACAGTAGTTTTAAGGTTGGAGATCTTATACTCAAGAGACAAAAGATTTCCACTGACAGGCAATATAAAAACATCTGTTATATGTCATCATGGTATATCATCAAAGAGTTTATAACAGTTCAAACGACATGCCAAGAAACTGATTGAACTGACTAAAAGGAAATTAATTTCACACAGTAAATTGGAGTGTGTGGTTCAGTCTGCGTTAGTAGATTTAAAACAAAAAGCAAAATGATTCATTTTAACCATACACTGGGACTGGGCTAAATTATTTCTGCTTGTGTTTGCAAAGACTAATAGGCCTAATGGGCCTCATTTGTCAATAGCTTAGTGCGTAAAATACTTAAAACGGATCCACTAAATTAAACACACTCGCCGCTTAACAGTGTTGCCGTCACTGCAAGAAAAACAAATTTAACTCACAATTACAGTGCATTGTGCTCATTAAATGAGATTTTTGAGCAGTCCAGACAGAGAAACTTGTGAGATTTCATCCAAAACATATAGTGAAAATGACACCATATGTTTTGGAAGCCATAATTTACTTTGAGCCTTTAGCAGAAAATGGATTTTTTTATTAAAACACATCTTAAATATCTGAACCTTTACGTTACTGCAAAAGCAGCGAAAATCTAAAACGATATGAGGAAAATGTCTAAATTATAAAGTGTGCTATATCGATTTATTTAATTTTTCTCCTTGCAACTGAAATGCTGAAAACTTATTTTGCTCATTGTCTAAGAAATTATCGAGTGACATATACAAACCCGTAATCACGAGAGCGATGTGCAAACACAAATTAATTATTGGGATGAATTACAAATCACTTAGAAGAAGTACAAATTTCATCAGTTATGGAACACATCTGTGCTAATATCTTATGTGATGTGTAGGCACAAAAAGCTTTAATCGTGTTTATTATATTACTATATAAACCCTCCTTTTGTGACAGTATATGCAGCATTAATGTAACAATCACTGACATATTATGTTTTTCTGTTTTAGGTTTCAGTGGATTGTGTTTAACTAGATATTACCCACTAGGGGTCTCTATATCCAAACAAGACCAACTTTACTGAGCTGCTGTGGAATACACAGTAGACCCACACACCTCTCCCTAGTGAAAACAAACATGGATGTGCTTGCAAAAGCAGAAACAAAACCTCAAACAAAACCTCTTCCTATTTGTTATGGATAAGAGCCTCCTGATCTGCAGAGCGATTTATATTAACATGAACAGTTTGATTCCATAAAGCCTGTGCTCATAATGCCAGAGCCCTATAAGCGCATATTGGGAAACAGAAAATATCTCTTTCAATTGTCACAATTTAAATGTTTTAATGTTTTAAATCTATAGGTAAATTTGAATCTTGTGAGTCAAAATAGATTTATCACACAAGATTTTATATATATATAAAATTCTCTTCTATTGAAGTGTCCCAAATAAAGACTATTATATTCCCAGTGGGACTGTTACTGTGTCTGTGGTGCATACTAATTAGATCACATGGACAATATTCCATTTATATCATATTTCATTTTATGCCTTTTTCTGTGGAATTTTCTTTTGTCTGTTCCGGAGTTTGTTTGGTTTTTTATTTTTACCTGCGGTGGTTCCATTATAAGGCTTTGGCAGAGTATGGATATCCTGTTGTCATTAATTTTGAAACTAAATCACAGGACTATAATGGCTGTTTTCCTACTGAGGCATCAATAAGAGCCTGGAATTTGCATAATCCCCTGGAATTGTGTTTAGGAATAACAAACCAAAGCTCATTTAAGCGGAGCGCTGACTGTACAGTGCTGTGTTTTCATCCCCTGGCCTCTCCCTGCAGCAGGCCCCTCTGCACAGTGCTGCTGTGTCCCTGAGAACTGTGTGCTGACCGCCGCACAGAAGGCCAGGGATTCCAACGTCACCTTCAATTAACAAAGAACAATTAACGCGCAGATTACCCCTATTTCTCCCCATTCAGTGGGAACAGAGGAAACTAGGCGCACAATGACAAACTTTCTGAACCGCAAACTAATTCGCAGAAAGCGAGAACAAAATGGGGACGCTGCAGGGAGGGTTGGGGGGTCGGGTTATAACATTCGGCGAGTCAATGCAAAATTTTAGACGAAACTTGGATTTAACAGTAGGTTGATGTAAGCTAATAGTACTGTTTTTGTTCCTTGTTCAAAAGCGAAACGCGCGCAAAACATGATTTTTTTCCCCCACACATTCATTTGCCCACATTCATTTCTGCAGCAGTCCTAAACTACATTTAGTATATTTGCACGGATTCTGCGCTTTTGTTATGACCTAAATTCATTCTAATTATAAAAGTCGATGAGCAGGTTGACGGCGAGGTCAAATTTCGATCATGCTCCGCGCAGCGTGCCATGGAAACGTGCGTAAAAAGACGCGTGGACGGATCAATTAGCCCGAAGCTGCGGGCTCCGTTACAATGCAACGTTTATATACGTTTGCAAGGCCTACATTGAAGTATTAATTTTACATATGCAAGTTAGATCCACACTGTTACACAGAGAAGGAGGCACTGGAGGAAATGACTACGCTACAAATTAAAGTTTCTCTGCGTATCAAGACGAAATACTCACATTGTTCATTTGTGAGATTTCTGTTGCACTTTGCTTATTGACAGATAGATTTAAAAAAGAAAAGAAAAGGTGGGGAGAGGTGAAAAACGACAGAAACTAAGAGAGCGACCTTCTGGTGAATTAAGTCCGAGGACTGTTGTTATTTCAGGTTCCAAAACCTGAGGATTTAATGCATGATCATCAGCTTCTTGTTCTATTTCATTGGCTCTCTGGTGATGACAAGATCACAAGCTGGGTGTGTTTTCACTGGAGGTGTCACACACCAAAACTTCAACTTCTGACTAGGGGTATATTTTTTAAATTATGATTATTACGAGCGATGTGAGGCCAAGCTTTTGGGCAGCAATCCGCCTCACCTGTGTTATAGCTGGGGATATCTATTCCCATGGCCGGACTCTTCCTCTTGCGCGGCCTTCCCTTCTGTGCGGTGCCGGTGCCGTTGAAGTAGGGTAGAGTGAGGCCGCCTCCCTTGGCTGCCAGCTCGGCGAAGTTGAGCTGGGGGTGGTAGTCCGGTCCCTGCACCAGCGTCTCGAAGTGCAGCCGGCAGTACACCAGACTGTCTTTCATGCCGAAGTGGTCGCCCGTGGTCAGCGTCTTGTTGCAAGTGGTGCACGTGAAGCAGCTCAGGTGGTACACGGAGTCGCGCGCTCGCATCACCATCTCCGAGGCCGAGATCCCGAGGTGGCAGCGCGCGCACCTCTGCACGGAGAACCTTCTGGAACAGACACACCGTCAAGACTCCTCGTACATAAAGACCAAAATAATGGACAGAACACCACAGAGGGGGGCCGCAGGGGGACGCTGACCTGCCCTGTCATGCATTAAAGCGAGGCCTGCCTTCTTCAGGTTTGCTATGACATGTGACACAGCCTAATATTCAGCCTAACTACACGGGATTACCGAAACAGGCCTGCGCTTTGAGGTTGCATTCTAACAGCCACATCTGGCCTGGAGCTGGGTGTGTGCGCAAAGTCGCTACACAACCTCTGTAATAAAACCTACATCTGCTCACCCATTTGCAT